>JAQOWZ010000329.1:0-58355 GCA_035578165.1 Stenolophus ochropezus
ACGCGCTATCTCAGAGTATCATATAAATATTTGCTTCCGCGCCCGAATTTTATGATTTTTTATCATAATTTAAGTAAAAGAAAACATTGCAACAAAAAAATTGCTATTTCAAGTGTGGTAGGTATTCTAGAATCCAACCCATGTAGCTTACAATATACAACGTATTCATCAAAAATAGGAAAAATCTGACTTTTTTTTTGTAAAAAATCATATAAATATTTGTCTGCGCGCCCGAATTTTATAATTTTTCATCATATTTTATCCGCAGTATAGGTCCAAAAGAATGTTTATGAATGTTTTTACAAAAATATCCATTTCAAGAATAGGAAAAATCTGACTTTATTTTTGTAAAAAATCATATAAATATTTGCTTCCGCGCCCGAATTTTATGATTTTTCATCATAATTTAAGTAAAAGAAAACATTGCAACAAAAAAATTGCTATTTCAAGTGTGGTAGGTATTCTAGAATCCAGCCAATGAAGCTTACAATATACAACGTATTCATCAAAAATAGTTAAAATCTGACTTTTTTTTGTAAAAAATCATATAAATATTTATTTGCGCGCCCGAATTTTATAATTTTCCATCATATTTTATCCGCAGTATAGGTCCAAAAGCATGTTTATGAACGTTTTAACAAAAATATCCATTTCAAAAATATGTAAAATCTGACTTTATTTTTGTAAAAAATCATATAAATATTTGCTTCCGCGCCCGAATTTTCTGATTTTTCATCATATTTTAGCTAAAAGAAAACATTTCAACAAGAAAATTGCTATTTCAAGTGTGGTAGGTATTCTAGAATCCAGCCCATGTAGCTTACAATATACAACGTATTCATCAAAAATAGGAAAAATCTGACTTTTTTTTTGTAAAAAATTATATAAATATTTGTTTGCGCGCCCGAATTTTATAATTTTTCATCATATTTTATCCGCAGTATAGGTCCAGAAGCATGTTTATGAATGTTTTAACAAAAATATCCATTTCAAAAATAGGAAAAATCTGACTTTATTTTTGTAAAAAATCATATAAATATTTGCTTCCGCGCCCGAATTTTATGACGCGCTATCTCAGAGTAGCTAAAAGAAAACATTGCAACAAGAAAATTGCTATTTCAAGTGTGGTAAGTATTCTAGAATGCAGCCCATGTAGCTTACAATATACAACGTATTCATCAAAAATAGGAAAAATCTGATTTTTTTTTTGTAAAAAATCATATAAATATTTGTTTGCGCGTCCGAATTTTATAATTTTTCATCATATTTTATCCGCAGTATAGGTCCATAAGCATGTTTATGAATGTTTTAACAAAAATATCCATTTCAAGAATAGGAAAAATCTGACTTTATTTTTGTAAAAAATCATATAAATAATTGCTTCCGCGCCCGAATTTTATGATTTTTCATCATAATTTAAGTAAAAGAAAACATTGCAACAAAAAAAATGCTATTTCAAGTGTGGTAGGTATTCTAGAATCCAGCCAATGAAGCTTACAATATACAAAGTATTCATCAAAAATAGTTAAAATCTGACTTTTTTTTTGTAAAAAATCATATAAATATTTGTTTGCGCGCCCGAATTTTATAATTTTCCATCATATTTTATCCGCAGTATAGGTCCAAAAGCATGTTTATGAACGTTTTAACAAAAATATCCATTTTAAAAATATGTAAAATCTGACTTTATTTTTGTAAAAAATCATATAAATATTTGCTTCCGCGCCCGAATTTTATGATTTTTCATCATATTTTAGCTAAAAGAAAACATTGTAACAAGAAAATTGCTATTTCAAGTGTGGTAGGTATTCTAGAATCCAGCCCATGTAGCTTACAATATACAACGTATTCATCAAAAATAAGAAAAATCTGACTTTTTTTTTGTAAAAAATTATATAAATATTTGTTTGCGCGCCCGAATTTTATAATTTTTCATCATATTTTATCCGCAGTATAGGTCCAAAAGCATGTTTATGAATGTTTTAACAAAAATATCCATTTCAAGAATAGGAAAAATCTGACTTTATTTTTGTAAAAAATCATATAAATATTTGCTTCCGCGCCCGAGTTTTATGATTTTTCATCATATTTTAGCTAAAAGAAAACATTGCAACAAGAAAATTGCTATTTCAAGTGTGGTACGTATTCACGCGCTATCTCAGAGTAGCTTACAATATACAACGTATTCATCAAAAATTGGAAAAATCTGATTTTTTTTTGTTGTAAAAAATCATATAAATATTTGTTTGCGCGCCCGAATTTTATAATTTTTCATCAAATTTTATCCGCAGTATAGGTCCAAAAGCATGTTTATGAATGTTTTAACAAAAATATCCATTTCAAGAATAGGAAAAATCTGACTTTATTTTTGTAAAAAATCATATAAATAATTGCTTCCGCGCCCAAATTTTATGATTTTTCATAATAATTTAAGTAAAAGAAAACATTGCAACAAAAAAATTGCTATTTCAAGTGTGGTAGGTATTCTAGAATCCAGCCAATGTAGCTTACAATATACAACGTATTCATCAAAATAGTTAAAATCTGACTTTTTTTTGTAAAAAATAATATAAATATTTGTTTGCGCGCCTGAATTTTATAATTTTCCATCATATTTTATCCGCAGTATAGGTCCAAAAGCATGTTTATGAACGTTTTAACAAAAATATCCATTTCAAAAATATGTAAAATCTGACTTTATTTTTGTAAAAAATCATATAAATATTTGCTTCCGAGCCCGAATTTATGATTTTTCATCATATTTTAGCTAAAAGAAAACATTGCAACAAGAAAATTGCTATTTCAAGTGTGTTAGGTATTCTAGAATCCAGCCCATGTAGCTTACAATATACAACGTATTCATCAAAAATAGGTAAAATCTGACTTTTTTTTTGTAAAAAATCATATAAATATTTGTTTGCGCGCCCGAATTTTATAATTTATAATCATATTTTTTCCGCAGTATAGGGCTAAAAGCATGTTTATGAATGTTTTAACATAAATATCCATTTCAAGAATAGGAAAAATCTGACTTTATTTTTGTAAAAAATCATATAAATATTTGCTTCCGCGCCCGAATTTTATGATTTTTCATCATATTTTAGCTAAAAGAAAACATTGCAACAAGAAAATTGCTATTTCAAGTGTGTTAGGTATTCTAGAATCCAGCCCATGTACCTTACAATATACAACGTATTCATCAAAAATAGGAAAAATCTGACTTTTTTTTTGTAAAAAATCATATAAATATTTGTTTGCGCGCCCGAATTTTATAATTTTTCATCATATTTTATCCGCAGTATAGGTCCAAAAGCATGTTTATGAATGTTTTAACAAAAATATCCATTTCAAGAATAGGAAAAATCTGACTTTATTTTTGTAAAAAATCATATAAATATTTGCTTCCGCGCCCGAGTTTTATGATTTTTCATCATATTTTAGCTAAAAGAAAACATTGCAACAAGAAAATTGCTATTTCAAGTGTGGTAGGTATTCTAGAATCCAGCCCATGTAGCTTACAATATACAACGTATTCATCAAAAATAGGAAAAATCTGACTTTTTTTTGTAAAAAATCATATAAATATTTGTTTGCGCGCCCGAATTTTATAATTTTTCATCATATTTTATCCGCAGTATAGGTCCAAAAGCATGTTTATGAATGTTTTAACAAAAATATCCATTTCAAGAATAGGAAAAATCTGACTTTATTTTTGTAAAAAATCATATAAATATTTGCTTCCGCGCCCGAATTTTATGATTTTTCATCATAATTTAAGTAAAAGAAAACATTGCAACAAAAAAATTGCTATTTCAAGTGTGGTAGGTATTCTAGAATCCAGCCAATGAAGCTTACAATATACAACGTATTCATCAAAAATAGTTAAAATCTGACTTTTTTTTTGTAAAAAATCATATAAATATTTGTTTGCGCGCCCGAATTTTATAATTTTCCATCATATTTTATCCGCAGTATAGGTCCAAAAGCATGTTTATGAACGTTTTAACAAAAATATCCATTTCAAAAATATGTAAAATCTGACTTTATTTTTGTAAAAAATCATATAAATATTTGCTTCCGCGCCCGAATTTTATGATTTTTCATCATATTTTAGCTAAAAGAAAACATTGCAACAAGAAAATTGCTATTTCAAGTGTGGTAGGTATTCTAGAATTCAGCCAATGTAGCTTACAATATACAACGTATTCATCAAAAATAGTTAAAATCTGACTTTTTTTTTGTAAAAAATCATATAAATATTTATTTGCGCGCCCAAATTTTATAATTTTCCATCATATTTTATCCGCAGTATAGGTCCAAAAGCATGTTTATGAACTTTTTAACAAAAATATCCATTTCAAAAATATGTAAAATCTGACTTTATTTTTGTAAAAAACCATATAAATATTTGCTTCCGCGCCCGAATTTTCTGATTTTTCATCATATTTTAGCTAAAAGAAAACATTTCAACAAGAAAATTGCTATTTCAAGTGTGGTAGGTATTCTAGAATCCAGCCCATGTAGCTTACAATATACAACGTATTCATCAAAAATAGGAAAAATCTGCCTTTTTTTTTGTAAAAAATTATATAAATATTTGTTTGCGCGCCCGAATTTTATGATTTTTCATCATACTTTAGCTAAAAGAAAACATTGCAACAAGAAAATTGCTATTTCAAGTGTGGTAAGTATTCTAGAATGCAGCCCATGTAGCTTACAATATACAACGTATTCATCAAAAATAGGAAAAATCTGATTTTTTTTTGTAAAAAATCATATAAATATTTGTTTGCGCGTCCGAATTTTATAATTTTTCATCATATTTTATCCGCAGTATAGGTTCATAAGCATGTTTATGAATGTTTTAACAAAAATATCCATTTCAAGAATAGGAAAAATCTGACTTTATTTTTGTAAAAAATCATATAAATAATTGCTTCCGCGCCCGAATTTTATGATTTTTCATCATAATTTAAGTAAAAGAAAACATCGCAACAAAAAAATTGCTATTTCAAGTGTGGTAGGTATTCTAGAATCCAGCCCATGTAGCTTACAATATACAACGTATTCATCAAAAATAGGAAAAATCTGACTTTTTTTTGTAAAAAATCATATAAATATTTGTTTGCGCGCCCGAATTTTATAATTTTTCATCATATTTTATCCGCAGTATAGGTCCAAAAGCATGTTTATGAATGTTTTAACAAAAATATCCATTTCAAGAATAGGAAAAATCTGACTTTATTTTTGTAAAAAATCATATAAATATTTGCTTCCGCGCCCGAATTTATGATTTTTCATCATAATTTAAGTAAAAGAAAACATTGCAACAAAAAAATTGCTATTTCAAGTGTAGTAGGTATTCTAGAATCCAGCCAATGAAGCTTACAATATACAACGTATTCATCAAAAATAGTTAAAATCTGACTTTTTTTTTGTAAAAAATCATATAAATATTTATTTGCGCGCCCGAATTTTATAATTTTCCATCATATTTTATCCGCAGTATAGGTCCAAAAGCATGTTTATGAACGTTTTAACAAAAATATCCATTTCAAAAATATGTAAAATCTGACTTTATTTTTGTAAAAAATCATATAAATATTTGCTTCCGCGCCCGAATTTTCTGATTTTTCATCATATTTTAGCTAAAAGAAAACATTTCAACAAGAAAATTGCTATTTCAAGTGTGGTAGGTATTCTAGAATCCAGCCCATGTAGCTTACAATATACAACGTATTCATCAAAAATAGGAAAAAATCTGACTTTTTTTTTGTAAAAAATTATATAAATATTTGTTTGCGCGCCCGAATTTTATAATTTTTCATCATATTTTATCCGCAGTATAGGTCCAAAAGCATGTTTATGAATGTTTTAACAAAAATATCCATTTCAAGAATAGAAAAAATCTGACTTTATTTTTTGTAAAAAATCATATAAATATTTGCTTCCGCGCCCGAATTTTATGATTTTTTATCATATTTTAGCTAAAAGAAAACATTGCAACAAGAAAATTGCTATTTCAAGTGTGGTAAGTATTCTAGAATGCAGCCCATGTAGCTTACAATATACAACGTATTCATCAAAAATAGGAATAATCTGATTTTTTTTTGTAAAAAATCATATAAATATTTGTTTGCGCGTCCGAATTTTATAATTTTTCATCATATTTTATCCGCAGTATAGGTTCATAAGCATGTTTATGAATGTTTTAACAAAAATATCCATTTCAAGAATAGGAAAAATCTGACTTTATTTTTGTAAAAAATCATATAAATAATTGCTTCCGCGCCCGAATTTTATGATTTTTCATCATAATTTAAGTAAAAGAAAACATTGCAACAAAAAAATTGCTATTTCAAGTGTGGTAGGTATTCTAGAATCCAGCCAATGAAGCTTACAATATACAACGTATTCATCAAAAATAGTTAAAATCTGACTTTTTTTTTGTAAAAAATCATATAAATATTTGTTTGCACGCCCGAATTTTATAATTTTCCATCATATTTTATCCGCAGTATAGGTCCAAAAGCATGTTTATGAACGTTTTAACAAAAATATCCATTTCAAAAATATGTAAAATCTGACTTTATTTTTGTAAAAAATCATATAAATATTTGCTTCCGCGCCCGAATTTTATGATTTTTCATCATATTTTAGCTAAAAGAAAACATTGCAACAAGAAAATTGCTATTTCAAGTGTGGTAGGTATTCTAGAATCCAGCCCATGTAGCTTACAATATACAACGTATTCATCAAAAATAGGAAAAATCTGACTTTTTTTTTGTAAAAAATCATATAAATATTTGTTTGCGCGCCCGAATTTTATAATTTTTCATCATATTTTATCCGCAGTATAGGTCCAAAAGCATGTTTATGAATGTTTTAACAAAAATATCCATTTCAAGAATAGGAAAAATCTGACTTTATTTTTGTAAAAAATCATATAAATATTTGCTTCCGCGCCCGAATTTTATGATTTTTCATCATAATTTAAGTAAAAGAAAACATTGCAACAAAAAAATTGCTATTTCAAGTGTGGTAGGTATTCTAGAATCCAGCCAATGAAGCTTACAATATACAACGTATTCATCAAAAATAGTTAAAATCTGACTTTTTTTTGTAAAAAATCATATAAATATTTATTTGCGCGCCCGAATTTTATAATTTTCCATCATATTTTATCCGCAGTATAGGTCCAAAAGCATGTTTATGAACGTTTTAACAAAAATATCCATTTCAAAAATATGTAAAATCTGACTTTATTTTTGTAAAAAATCATATAAATATTTGCTTCCGCCCCCGAATTTTCTGATTTTTCATCATATTTTAGCTAAAAGAAAACATTTCAACAAGAAAATTGCTATTTCAAGTGTGGTAGGTATTCTAGAATCCAGCCCATGTAGCTTACAATATACAACGTATTCATCAAAAATAGGAAAAATCTGACTTTTTTTTTGTAAAAAATTATATAAATATTTGTTTGCGCGCCCGAATTTTATAATTTTTCATCATATTTTATCCGCAGTATAGGTCCAAAAGCATGTTTATGAATGTTTTAACAAAAATATCCATTTCAAGAATAGGAAAAATCTGACTTTATTTTTGTAAAAAATCATATAAATATTTGCTTCCGCGCCCGAATTTTATGATTTTTCATCATATTTTAGCTAAAAGAAAACATTGCAACAAGAAAATTGCTATTTCAAGTGTGGTAGGTATTCTAGAATCCAGCCCATGTAGCTTACAATATACAACGTATTCATCAAAAATAGGAAAAATCTGACTTTTTTTTTGTAAAAAATCATATAAATATTTGTTTGCGCGCCCGAATTTTATAATTTTTCATCATATTTTATCCGCAGTATAGGTCCAAAAGCATGTTTATGAATGTTTTAACAAAAATATCCATTTCAAGAATAGGAAAAATCTGACTTTATTTTTGTAAAAAATCATATAAATATTTGCTTCCGCGCCCGAATTTTATGATTTTTCATCATAATTTAAGTAAAAGAAAACATTGCAACAAAAAAATTGCTATTTCAAGTGTGGTAGGTATTCTAGAATCCAGCCAATGAAGCTTACAATATACAACGTATTCATCAAAAATAGTTAAAATCTGACTTTTTTTTGTAAAAAATCATATAAATATTTATTTGCGCGCCCGAATTTTATAATTTTCCATCATATTTTATCCGCAGTATAGGTCCAAAAGCATGTTTATGAACGTTTTAACAAAAATATCCATTTCAAAAATATGTAAAATCTGACTTTATTTTTGTAAAAAATCATATAAATATTTGCTTCCGCCCCCGAATTTTCTGATTTTTCATCATATTTTAGCTAAAAGAAAACATTTCAACAAGAAAATTGCTATTTCAAGTGTGGTAGGTATTCTAGAATCCAGCCCATGTAGCTTACAATATACAACGTATTCATCAAAAATAGGAAAAATCTGACTTTTTTTTTGTAAAAAATTATATAAATATTTGTTTGCGCGCCCGAATTTTATAATTTTTCATCATATTTTATCCGCAGTATAGGTCCAAAAGCATGTTTATGAATGTTTTAACAAAAATATCCATTTCAAGAATAGGAAAAATCTGACTTTATTTTTGTAAAAAATCATATAAATATTTGCTTCCGCGCCCGAATTTTATGATTTTTCATCATATTTTAGCTAAAAGAAAACATTGCAACAAGAAAATTGCTATTTCAAGTGTGGTAAGTATTCTAGAATGCAGCCCATGTAGCTTACAATATACAACGTATTCATCAAAAATAGGAAAAATCTGATTTTTTTTTGTAAAAAATTATATAAATATTTGTTTGCGCGTCCGAATTTTATAATTTTTCATCATATTTTATCCGCAGTATAGGTTCATAAGCATGTTTATGAATGTTTTAACAAAAATATCCATTTCAAGAATAGGAAAAATCTGACTTTATTTTTGTAAAAAATCATATAAATAATTGCTTCCGCGCCCGAATTTTATGATTTTTCATCATAATTTAAGTAAAAGAAAACATTGCAACAAAAAAATTGCTATTTCAAGTGTGGTAGGTATTCTAGAATCCAGCCAATGAAGCTTACAATATACAACGTATTCATCAAAAATAGTTAACATCTGACTTTTTTTTTGTAAAAAATCATATAAATATTTGTTTGCGCGCCCGAATTTTATAATTTTCCATCATATTTTATCCGCAGTATAGGTCCAAAAGCATGTTTATGAACGTTTTAACAAAAATATCCATTTCAAAAATATGTAAAATCTGACTTTATTTTTGTAAAAAATCATATAAATATTTGCTTCCGCGCCCGAATTTTATGATTTTTCATCATATTTTAGCTAAAAGAAAACATTGCAACAAGAAAATTGCTATTTCAAGTGTGGTAGGTATTCTAGAATCCAGCCCATGTAGCTTACAATATACAACGTATTCATCAAAAATAGGAAAAATCTGACTTTTTTTTTGTAAAAAATCATATAAATATTTGTTTGCGCGCCCGAATTTTATAATTTTTCATCATATTTTATCCGCAGTATAGGTCCAAAAGCATGTTTATGAATGTTTTAACAAAAATATCCATTTCAAGAATAGGAAAAATCTGACTTTATTTTTGTAAAAAATCATATAAATATTTGCTTCCGCGCCCGAGTTTTATGATTTTTCATCATATTTTAGCTAAAAGAAAACATTGCAACAAGAAAATTGCTATTTCAAGTGTGGTAGGTATTCTAGAATCCAGCCCATGTAGCTTACAATATACAACGTATTCATCAAAAATAGGAAAAATCTGATTTATTTTTTTGTAAAAAATCATATAAATATTTGTTTGCGCGCCCGAATTTTATAATTTTTCATCAAATTTTATCCGCAGTATAGGTCCAAAAGCATGTTTATGAATGTTTTAACAAAAATATCCATTTCAAGAATAGGAAAAATCTGACTTTATTTTTGTAAAAAATCATATAAATAATTGCTTCCGCGCCCGAATTTTATGATTTTTCATCATAATTTAAGTAAAAGAAAACATTGCAACAAAAATATTGCTATTTCAAGTGTGGTAGGTATTCTAGAATCCAGCCAATGAAGCTTACAATATACAACGAGCAGACATCTCCCAGTAACTCCGACGACACCCTGCTGCCCGAAATTGGGAGACGCAAAAAAAGTAAAAAAAACTATCAATTTAGCTTGTTTTTAGCATAAAAAATAAAAAAAAAAAGTGCAAAATTTGAGCAAAAAAGATCGATTTTATCAATTCCAATTGTTATATTTCCATCTCCCACCCGCAATTGGGGGTAAAACATTTAATTTTGTGAGATTCGGGAGATGCAAATTTAGCTTGTTTTTAGCACTTTCTTTGCTTAAAATACATAAAAACTTACAAATTTTTTATTTAATAAATGTATTGTTGTGATTTGAAATGTTTTGTTGTCCCAGACGATCAAGTAGATGGTATGGCTTGCAGAAAATGTAAATCATATGGTTTTTGCAAATGTAAGTGTAAATCACATAATACTATTTTTATAAAAATATTTAATAAGTTACATTCTCTAATTAGCAACTAACGAATAATGTCCATGAGCCAATGTATCTGTAGAATTTTTTAGTAAGTATCTTTTATCATCCTTCCAACTTAAAGATTTTTTATTTACTTCTTCAGTGAAGATATCATGTTTGTAACTTCTAATTACTGTTTGTTTATTATAAAATTCTTTTTGCTCAAATAAGCATGTTTTATAATTTTCAAAACTAATTTCTTTTTTTAACACGGATTTCTTAATTCCTTTTCATTTTTTTTAAAATTCTTTTTTTGGGTTTGAGTCATTCGTTCTGTAACTGTACATTTTTGATCGTAATCCTATAAATTCCAACATTTTCACAGATTTCAACTCATCTTTAAATTTGCCTATTACTTTTTTATTTACGTCAGAATATAGGAGGTGATCTTTTGGATAATCAGAGGTATCAAAGTAATTGGAATTTTCCCCCATAAATTTATAGAAATCAGCATTTTTAAACTCATATATAAAACTATCTGTATCTGTATATAATAATTTTACTTTATTGCTAAATTCTTTTTTAATTACATTATAATGAAAATCATACATTAATAATTTCGATAAATCCAACACGGCCTGTCCAATATAAATAGGTTTATTAAACAGTACTTTGGTTTTATATCTATGAACTGCTACCAGATTCTCACTAAATATTGTTCTACGTTTAAAATTAGGTTTATTTATTGCTTTCTGTAATTTTTGCTCATCTGAATATAATTTAATATTTTGCTGGTTTCTAACTGATTGCATAGACTTCCCAAACACTGCATTGGATACTAGTTTCCAGTAATCTTTTTCAAACTCATTTTTTGATTTTTGTCTTTGCTCCGTATTAAATTTTATGTATGGTGTCATGAAATTTGATTGTGTGAATTTTAAACCTCTATGAATTTTATCAATTCTCATTCCTAAACTTACATAAAGCTGTAATATTTTATAATGTACTATATAGTTTGTTTTATCATAGAAATGACAAAGTAGTTTTGATACTTTACCACCAGGAGGTTTTCTTTTCTCTGGAGCTAGAGGAATATCGTTAAATTTATCGTGGAGATCTTGTGGAAATGATAAGTCAACTTCTAAAACATATCCTGTATCATCATCTGACACTAATATTTTATTAATATCTTGAAGCTCTTCAAAAGTCATCCACTCAAAGTCTTTTTGAGGTAATTTTTGGGATAAGGAATGACCATATAAATTATTTGCATCAATATATGCAAGTTGTGTGTTTTCATCTGCTTTTGCATACCTATTACTACATTGTGATATTCCCCCTCTAATTCCCTTCTCAAAAAACATGTACATTTCATAATCAGTTAATAACTCCAATTCAATTTTTGTATATTTTAACATACAATCCCACGCAAATCCTGGTGTTGTATAATACCAAGCAGGATCTAATCCATAACTTTTATTCAAACACAAATCTCTAAAATTCTCAAATACATCAGCTAATAACAAAACATCTAATTTTAAGTATAAATCATGCCATTCTCCTAAATTTTTAATTTTAAAATATGCCCAGATTTTCTGTGCATGTTCATATTCTTCTTGCGAAATTCCTTTTAATGTTAGCGAAGAATAAAATTTATCTATTGGTGGTAATTTTAATTCTTCAAATTTTTCCCAAGAATTCATATATTCATAGGGGTAAATTCCTTTTCTAATTAACTTATTTTCATCTTTTCTAAACAAAATATCTAAATCATTATTTGAAAAATATTTAGCTGCTTCCCTTATTTGTTCCGGTTCCAAATTAGATGATAAAGTATCTAAACTACTTGCTAAAAACCTAAATGAATCAATAAACCTTAAATGAATATACTCTTTATGTCCCACTTTCAAAATCTTGCTGAAAGATATATACTTCTCTTCATTACTAGGAATTAAATTCAAGTTACTCTTATCTTCACCCAAATTCTTTACAAACAAGTGACAGTCGTATGCAGACAAATTATGAAATACAATTGGAATAAATATGGGTTGTTTGCACTTTAAATTACAGTTGTTACATGCTGCCCCTCTATATTTTCCAGTTATATGATCATGGTCTCTAACTTTTCAGCTGTAAATTCATTTTCACAAAGATAACATTTTTTTGCTTTTTCATATTCCTTTAAATCTATATCTGTTATAGGTCTATTTGATTCTAATAACTCATATATTGTTTTAGCATGGTTTGATATTGAATTTATAAAATGTTTATCAGCATTTTCTCCTCTATAACTTTCAAATGGATTATCATAATCATTAATACTCTTAACATATAATCCATATCCACAGGGGGTATGAGATTGTTTTTTAATTGTATACGGTTTTTCAGGATCAGGGATGCATGTTTGAATAGGTTTTAAAAGTGATTCAAAATCCGCATAAATTACATAGGGATGTCTTTGCATTCTTTGAATGTTTTTAAATTGTATTGCTGGTTTAATTGTTATAATCTCATCTAAACCTTGTGACGAAGCGTCACGATACAGTTTTATTTTACAGTATTTTTGAACGTAAATTTGAAATCAAATATACCGCAGCTCTACCTTCCAAATATTTTTAAAAATTATTGCCTAGACTTTGCATTCGAATCAAGCAACCGCGCAAGGCCAGCGCGCGCATGTCTAGTAATGGCGGATCAACATGGAGTTTTATTTGTTTACATCGTGTGTCTGTGAAGTTGTTCTACAAACCATTACTCTGATTTTCTTGATTCGAACACCATAAGATGCAAGATAATGTTCTACGTAGTGTAGTGCCAAACACATCGCAGTGGTTTTTGTGAAAGTGTAGTTTTGAAGAACATAACCACCGAACATGTGTTTGGATTGTAGTCAAGTTACTCGTTCAGTTAATTTCATGCGACGAAATTAACTCGTTTAGTAACTTAAGGCAATAGTAAGTGTATTGTTTTTTTATTATTGTTTGTATTGTATTTAAATGTTATTTATTTATATTTATTTTTATATAAATTGTAATTGTTTTGTGACTATGTTCACCTCCGATGATAGTTACGGAGGAAAGGGGGGCGAACATTTATAAAAGCGCGGTCTTTGACAGACTCAGGGCTTTTTTTAGTGAGTTTTTGGCCAAATAAAGACGTAAAAAATAAAAGTTGTGAAGCAGAGTTTTTCATTTAAATTATTTTCAGTTGTTTTCCTATCCTTCCACTAGTGAACGTAAGGTAAGTGGAAGTGAAGTATTTAGAGGAAAATTGGAATAGTGTTTTGCCGTTTTTCACACCCTTATGTGAGCAAAACGTGTGTGTGAGAAAATCGTTCTTTTTCATCCCGTGCACGAGTTGTGCGTAAGTTGCGATAGTTGTGAATTCCGATTACTAGGGGCAGAGAAGAACTAGTGATTGCGCTACCACTATCGAGATAATTTTGGATGAATTTCGGCGTAGAAAGAATCCTCGAATCCGTCATTTTGCTTCGTGGGTCGCGGAACAGGATTCGGCTTGTCCATCAGCCACCGCCAGGACTAATCAAGGATAGTTCTGCTGAATTTGGTTTTGCGTTCGTTTTTACCTCACCCTCGCATCGCGTGCGCGTGGGTGAGCGAGCAACGCAGGTTGTAAGAATAACAGATTTTTATTCTAAATTTATTTATGCTTTTATTTACGTCTTTTTACTGTCTTTTTTGGAAAGTCGCTCCGTGATGTTGTGTTCAAGCGAGCGACCACAACCAATGTTGGAATCCGAACCTTGGACATTTTTCTCCATTGAGATATCCGTGGCCGTCGTCACTGGAAGCCTGCGAGTTAGACGTCTCTACCGTTACGTAGAGTGGCGCCCGAGAATTGGAAACGAGTAGTGCGACAGCGGTTGTATATTTTATTATACCGTGCCTGTCGACTAATTATGGTGCTTTTGCACGAGTTTTTGTTTTGTAGGCTGTGACGACGTATTTTACATTGTGTGACGCGTAGGTAACGCCGTAGTCCGTCACACGTTTTCGAGAATGATACGGACGGACGAGGTAACGACGTCACAACCTTTAGTTTTAAGTTTTTGCAATATGCTAGTTTTAAGTTTTTTCAATACATTAGTTTTATTGCATTTTTCCATATGCTCTTTTATTTCATTTTGATTATTACTATTAGTTCCAGTGCATTTTTCCATATGCTCTTTTATTTCATTTTGGTTATTACTATAGTCTCCACACTTACTACAAGCATATCTAATTGAAGGCATTACTGGAATACATGGTTCATTGCTAAAACAAAGTTCTTGGTGTTTCTTCAAATATTCTTCAGTTCTTGTGGCATAATTCAAACATCTTCTACAGAAATGTTTTTTACTCTTACTTATTTCCAGTTGATTATTTAATAAGCGACTTAGGTTTTTAATCCAACAATAATGGTTCTTTTCTTTATTTCCAAAGTATAACAAGTCGATATTCCTATCATAGAAAACCTTATTATTATGATATAACGGGTAAAATGTTTTACCTTCAAAACTAAACACAGTAATATTTATTTTGTTAAGTGACTCAAATTTTGCTATGTCTTGAATTTTAACAGGGAAACTTATTCCTTCAAAATTTAATTCATTTATATAATCCGCTTTATTATATTTAGACACTCTATATGGATTGTTTTTATAACTTACAGAATGTAAGCAAGATATTACGCTATACATGAAACACTTGTCGTCATTGTTTTTAACATTAACACAGGCTTCTTTGTTTTTAATCCATTTAGGTAATTCAATATATGACTTTCCACTTAACGGTTTATATTTATTTATATTAATTCTTATACAAATTATAGATTCTAGAACCCAGTCTGAACCTTTTGCTTCCATTTCATCACATCTTGCTATAAATAAAACCTTCTGATTTTCCCAAAATTGAAAGAAATTATCCGCTTCTCTTAATATCACATTCTCCAACTGGAATGGAATGTTCATTATTATACTAGGATCAATTAATTTTTTAAATTTACATTCCATATTTAAATTAGTTTTAGTATTCTTATGTATACTCATAGCGTTTTGAAGTATATTTACTGCTTTCTTTTTTAATAAATTCATATATGTCGGTATGTCTAAATCCATTTGTTTATTATTATGTTGATAGGTTAATAATCGATTCTTATAAACACTTTCCACTAAAATAAAGTCTAGTTCAGGATCATGAAGTACTTTATGCGATTGCATACGGGTTTTCTTAATATATTTTCCACACTTATCACACTTTACTTTTTGCACTCTTTTTTTCTTTGGTTTTTCATATAACTCATCATCGAATGGAAAAATGTTATAGATTTCTCCATCTTTCTTTGGTTTGATTTTTTGCATTCTTTCTTTCTTCGGTTTTTCATATAATTCATCATCGAATGGAAAAATGTTATTGATTTCTCCATCTTGACTTTGTTGATCTTTAATCTTATTAATTAATTCTGCTTTCTTATACTTTTTAATATACCGTATTCCCAATGATTTTGCTAAATTGTATAGCTCAGGCAATCGGAGATCTTCCAATTGAATATTATTCACCTCCATTTATTACAAAATAAATTTGTTAATACTTTTTCAATCTTTAAATTTTAGGTGCTAATTATAGAGAATGCAATTTAGATTTTTGTATTATATTACTCACTCCTGATTCTGCTTTTTTAATAAGAGAAAGAAATGTGATATCACAGTCTATTATAAAAGAAGATGACGATAAAGATAAAATTAAGAAAATTTTAACCCAAATTAAGCATATCTTTAAGTGCGGACTCCTTTTCTTTTAAGTACAATTTACCATAGTGTTTATTACTTTCTTTATGAAGTTTTAAATGTTGTTTTTTTACTGTTTCACCACAAGTACACACTTCGGTGTTTTCATTATAATATTTACGCATATATTTATTTATTTTGTCTTTATTTTTCTTGCGATAATCTTGCATGTAACTATTGACATTATTTTCAGTAGCCATTTATAAGAGAAAAATTTTGTTAATATTTTTCATAAGAAAACATATATTTAATCAAAAATTCATTTAACAACTTATCCTTTTTATTGTTAATTTTCTGTGGCTTGTGTTTGGAGTCTACTTCAGCTAACGCTATGAATTTGTTTATGAAATATTTATGTGATACATTATTTCTATAACCACTTGCATATAAATAGCTAAGCAAATATGGATATTTTTGAATTATATCATCTTTAGTAGTAGCATTAAGAGATGTATAAAAATTAGGTTTAATTACAATTCGATAATTATGAACTAATTTCTCAACATATTTCATTTTATCTACGTGCTTAATAAATAATTTCTTATTTTGTTTATTAATTACATGAAAATTACAATTAACGCATTGTGGTACATGAGCTGAATTATCGAATGAATATTCTAGACACTGTCTACATTTTTCATAGACTTGTTCATCAATATCTATAACCCGAGCATCTGGAATACTAAAAATTTCATTTATTTAATTTATTTTTTAACACTTGTGACGACTCAGGTGTCACAATCAAGTATTCATGATATTCTTTTGCCTGTTTTAACCGTCTGGAAGTATGTTGAATACTGAACTGTTACTGTCTGTCCTGTCCTGACAGTATTCTAACACATTTCAGTCATTTTTCTCCAAGTATTTGTAATTTCGGATTACTGTAAATCTGTCTTGCAACCTAGAAAACCTCCGTAAAGTCATTTCATGAATATTTGCATTGTTAGCTCATGTCAAAATCAGAAACAGCTGTCAAATGTAATAATGTTTTATATATTTTTATACTGCATTAGGATTAAGATAAATACTCTTCTGACCATTTATGATTAGAAAAGGACTTTCACACGGGTTTAAATCTCCTAAAAACGGTTTATTTCTTTTTCGCAATTCCGATTAATTTATTTTTTTACTCAATAGATGGCTCGGATAGCTATCCTTACTTCTACGGGACATTTACCTATTTCATCTTCACCCTTAACTCAATAGATGGCTCGGATAGCTATTCCCTATCTCGGCAGAACGGTTCACTGTTTCAATTAATAAAAACCCTGATCAAAATTAATCAAAAGCAGAACCAAATGGATTTGTGTCCGAATCCATTCAGTTCGAAAGATCTTCAAAAGTCCTCGAGTCGGTGAGTTAACCTGTTTTCTATTTGTTTCTGTTCCGTTCGTAATTAGTTCAATTGCGAACCTACTGGTGTTTCCACAGTAGGTTTTGCTTTTGGTCTGTTGCGAGACAACTGTCATTTCACCCGTGTTTTTCCGTTTTACTTGTCCGTTTCTGTTCCGTTCGTAATTAGTTCAATTGCGAACCTACTGGTGTTTCCACAGTAGGTTTTGCTTTTGGTCTGTTGCGAGACAACTGTCATTTCACCCGTGTTTTTCCGTTTTACTTGTCCGTTTCTGTTCCGTTCGTAATTAGTTCAATTGCGAACCTACTGGTGTTTCCACAGTAGGTTTTGCTTTTGGTCTGTTGCGAGACAACTGTCATTTCACCCGTGTTTTTCCGTTTTACTTGTCCGTTTCTGTTCCGTTCGTAATTAGTTCAATTGCGAACCTACTGGTGTTTCCACAGTAGGTTGTGCTTTTGGTCTGTTGCGAGACAACTGTCATTTCACCCGTGTTTTTCCGTTTTAATTGTCCGTTTTCGGTCCGTTTGTAGCTAGTTCAATTGCGAACCTACTGGTGTTTCCACAGTAGGTTTTGCTTTTGTACTTGTTATTTCACTTGTGTTTTTCGCGTTATCCAGTCCTTTGTAACTTAACAGTTCACACAGTATCTTTTGTTATCTTGTATGATTTTAGTCTGTACCGAAACAGACTTATACATTTTTGAAAATAAAACTCTATTAAAGTTATTCTTGCATATTTTTCCTTGGACCTCCCGTCTAGCTATTCTAGGGCAAATTAACGAGGGTAGTGTGAACAGATTGGCGCCCGAATAAACAGACACTACCGACGTCACGCCAGTAAGTATCTCAGTCGTTACAAATCGTGACAAATTGGCGGCCCGAACAGGGACTTTCTTGAGCAAGGAAATCTAAGATGACGAAGACAAAAATCACGAAAATGGACGATGGACCTGAAGCTGGTTCAAGTGACTCACTAGCGTTGCCAGTACCATCTTCGAACGCCTGTGAAATGTCCGCAAATGGAATGCGTACTTCGACGGAAAGTTAGACCCAGTATCGTTTCTTGAACGAGTCGAATAACTCAAGGATCAACAGCCTCTACATGCAGAAAATAAAATATTCGCACTTCCAGTAATCAAAGGGAATTCAGGGGGGGGGGGGGAATCGTATATTCACGGCAATCACTATTAAAGGACGGGAGTTTCAGGCTCTTGTAGACACTAGGGCTTCATTCTCTTAACTCAATGCACAACTGGCTAGAGAACTAAGCGATCAGAGAGATAGTCTACAACCAGTACTCCAACAAGTTCAACTGGCGAATGGAACCACGGCACAAACCCAAGGTACACTCACAGTAGGGTGTATTCTCGGTGGTATTGGGAGACGCCTCACGTTCCAGAGTTTACCAGGACTTACTACGGATATTATACTGGGAATGGACGCTCTTACAGCATACAGTGTCAGTCTTGACATTCTCCACCGAAGTATTAGCATCAACACACCGGCTAGTATAAATTCAATATTGCCCTCAACCGAAGAAGAAACTTTAAAACGATTTCTGGATGAAGAGTTGCCCTGGTTCACTAAGATGAAAGGAGTTACGGGAAATATTAAACACCAAATTCGTTTAATAAATCAAACACCCATCAAGCAGCGCTACGTGCCTCGTAACCCCAAAATGCAGCAAATTATCAACGAGGAAGTTGAGGAATTGTTGGCGGATGGGATTATTGAAAAATCTCAAAGCCCCTGGAGCTCACCGGCAGTGATTGTACGAAAGAAAGACGGTCGGCCTAGATTTTGCATAGACTTTCGCCAACTCAACAAAGTGACAGAGAAGGATGCTTACCCACTACCTTTCATCAATGCAATCCTAGACAAATTACGTGCAGCAAAGTATTTTTCAACTATTGACTTGAAAAATGGATATTGGCAGGTACCGCTCTCTGAAGAGAGTAAACCCCTAACAGCGTTCACGGTTCCAGGAAGGGGTTTATTCCAATTCAAGGTAATGCCCTTTGGTCTTCACGCTGCGCCTGCGACTTTTCAACGATTGCTTGACTCAGTCATAGGACCAGAGCTTGAACCTTTCGCTTTTGCTTATCTGGATGACATTGTGGTAGCAAGTGCCACGCTCGAAGAACATTTGCAGCATTTACGGGAAGTTTTTAAACGGCTACGGGAAGCCAATTTAAGATTAAACCCGGACAAATGTCATTTCGGCCTGCAATCAATCAGGTATCTTGGGCACATGGTGACAGCAACAGGGATTCAAACTGATCCTGTAAAGGTAGAAGCTATTCTCATAATGCAACCTCCATCCTGCACAAAAGAAGTGCGTCAATTCCTCGGCGCCGCTTCCTGGTACCGGCGTTTCATAAAGAACTTCTCCATGATAACAACTCCTTTAACTTCTCTCTTACAGAAAGGAAAGAAGTGGAGCTGGGAAAAGGATCAAGACATCGCCTACCAGTGCTTAAAAGAGGCTTTGACGACCGCACCAGCACTGGCATGCCCCAATTTTGAGGAACCATTTATTTTACAGACTGATGCTTCTGACGTAGGCATCGGAGCAGCTCTGGTTCAAGGCAGTTTGGAGAATCCTCGGGCAATAGCTTACGTGAGTCGTACCCTCACTGGCGCTGAGAAAAATTATACGACTATGGAAAAGGAATGCCTAGCATTTGTATGGGCAATTAAGAAACTACGTATGTATTTAGAGGGTTATCACTTCACTATAGTGACTGACCATCAGGCTCTGAAGTATCTGGATACTATGCAGCAGCCAACCGGACGTATGGCTCGTTGGATTACCTACCTGCAACAACACGATTTCAAGGTTGAGTATCGTCAAGGTAGTTTGAACCAATTGGCGGACATGCTCAGTAGGAAACCATTGCCCGATGTCTGTCTCATTACTAGCACCTGCTCTTGGTATAACCGGAAGATCAAAGAGGTGAATGAACGACCGTCAGACCACGAGGATTATCAGGTACAAGAAGGTAAATTATACCGACGCTTTTGGGACCCTACTGATCTTTCTGACACCGAACCACACCGAACGTGGAAATTGTGTATTCCATTGGAGCAAAGGCAAACTGTGTTGGCCGAAAACCATGATCATCCGACTGCAGGCCATTTAAGAATCGCCAAAACGATTGCACGTCTTGCTCTTCGTTATTACTGGCCAGGTATGTTTAGACACGCTGCTAAGTATGTGAGAGGCTGCCTTAGCTGTCAAACTTACAAAACGGATCAATAGAAATCCGCCGGACAGATGGGACCTCCAAAAATTGGCCAACCTTGGGACACAGTGGCTGTAGACATCATGGGGCCGTTGCCTCACCTCACAAAGGGGTATGAATACATTATTGTATTTCAAGACCGTATGACAAAGTGGATCGAATGTCGCCCCCTTCGTCAAGCAAATGCAAAGGCAGTCGTAACTGCATTTCGAGAATTAATTCTATGTCGGTTTGGTTGTCCTAAGATACTCATTTCAGACAATGGAACAGAATTCGACAACAATACTGTCAAGAAATTTCTCGCGGAATACCACATTCGCCATCAGCTTACACCACCCTACACTCCTCAGGCAAACCCAGTAGAGAGAGTAAATAGGGTCTTGAAGCCAATGCTCGCGCAGTTTTGCAAAGATAACCACAGGAATTGGTATGCGTTGCTACCAGAATTTACGTTGTCCATAAACAGTAGTCGTCACAGTTCGACTGGCTACTCTGCCGCGTATCTTAATTTTGGAAGAGAACTTCGGCTACCAACAGAATTTGAGAATATTCCTGAGAATGACAGCCCCATGGAAGCAGTTGTATCTGAGGAACACCTGCAGCGGTTGAAAGTCATAAAAGCAGCACAGGAGCTAGCTAAAATAAGGATTGCCCAAGCCGCTACCAAACAAAGCCATCATTATAACCTTCGACATAGACCACAGACTTTCCAGGTTGCTGATCTGGTTATGCGTCGGGAACATCCTATCTCACATGCAACTAAAGGAATCTCCGCTAAATTATGTCCAAAATATTCCGGACCATGGACCGTGTCAAAATTAGTTTCACCTCAAGTTGTGAATCTGTCTTCAGATACAGGAAAAAAACTAGGTAAGGTGCATATAAAAGATTTAAAAATGTTTCAGGAAAATGAAAGTCACCAGGAGACCAATGTGGTCCCCGGCCAAACGGCCACCATCGCGCCGAGTTCGCAAAGAGAACACGGTCACTCCACCGCCAAGTCCAGCGCGAGTACCGTCGTCACCGGTCACCCCAGCCAGTGAGAACATTTGGCGGGAGACAGTGTCGACGCCGGTCACTCCAGAAAGGCCGAGGACGCCCCGTACTCCAAGGTGGGTGTCCCAACAAACGATGGACGAGTTGTTTGGGGCATCTCCGCCACTTTATCAACTAGAGACCCCGCCTACGTCGCCGCTGCCGTCTCAGCCAAGGACGCCTCAACCGAGACGTAAAGTACGTATGTTGGTCCCCGACGGCCAAGGGGTTCCTCGCTGGAAAACCATCTGGGACCCAGACGAGTTACCACCCTATTTGAGACCACTGTTTTTTTCTAAACAGAAGAACAACTAGTGTTTAGTGTCAGTTTGTTTTTTTTTCAGTGTTCTGTGTTTCACGGGTTTTTTTCAAGTTCTCTTTGTTTTATTTGTTTGTTTGTTCATTGTGTTCATTGTGTTTTGTTAGTTAGAAAAAAATAATATATTATTTTTTTCTTCGGTAGTAAGGGGAGAATGTGACGACTCAGGTGTCACAATCAAGTATTCATGATATTCTTTTGCCTGTTTTAACCGTCTGGAAGTGTGTTGAATACTGAACTGTTACTGTCTGTCCTGTCCTGACAGTATTCTAACACATTTCAGTCATTTTTCTCCAAGTATTTGTAATTTCGGATTACTGTAAATCTGTCTTGCAACCTAGAAAACCTCCGTAAAGTCATTTCATGAATATTTGTTTTGCTTCCCTTACCTTTGTTTAATTCATGTTTGTCAGTACTTTGTATTAGTATTTATTATCTTAATTACTGTTTTTGACATGAGAAACACGTCTTTACTGTAATTATTCTGCTCTGTTAATGTCATCAATGCACCGACCGTGCATTGTTAGCTCATGTCAAAATCAGAAACAGCTGTCAAATGTAATAATGTTTTATATATTTTTATACTGCATTAGGATTAAGATAAATACTCTTCTGACCATTTATGATTAGAAAAGGACTTTCACACGGGTTTAAATCTCCTAAAAACGGTTTATTTCTTTTTCGCAATTCCGATTAATTTATTTTTTTACTCAATAGATGGCTCGGATAGCTATCCTTACTTCTACGGGACATTTACCTATTTCATCTTCACCCTTAACTCAATAGATGGCTCGGATAGCTATTCCCTATCTCGGCAGAACGGTTCACTGTTTCAATTAATAAAAACCCTGATCAAAATTAATCAAAAGCAGAACCAAATGGATTTGTGTCCGAATCCATTCAGTTCGAAAGATCTTCAAAAGTCCTCGAGTCGGTGAGTTAACCTGTTTTCTATTTGTTTCTGTTCCGTTCGTAATTAGTTCAATTGCGAACCTACTGGTGTTTCCACAGTAGGTTTTGCTTTTGGTCTGTTGCGAGACAACTGTCATTTCACCCGTGTTTTTCCGTTTTACTTGTCCGTTTCTGTTCCGTTCGTAATTAGTTCAATTGCGAACCTACTGGTGTTTCCACAGTAGGTTTTGCTTTTGGTCTGTTGCGAGACAACTGTCATTTCACCCGTGTTTTTCCGTTTTACTTGTCCGTTTCTGTTCCGTTCGTAATTAGTTCAATTGCGAACCTACTGGTGTTTCCACAGTAGGTTTTGCTTTTGGTCTGTTGCGAGACAACTGTCATTTCACCCGTGTTTTTCCGTTTTACTTGTCCGTTTCTGTTCCGTTCGTAATTAGTTCAATTGCGAACCTACTGGTGTTTCCACAGTAGGTTGTGCTTTTGGTCTGTTGCGAGACAACTGTCATTTCACCCGTGTTTTTCCGTTTTAATTGTCCGTTTTCGGTCCGTTTGTAGCTAGTTCAATTGCGAACCTACTGGTGTTTCCACAGTAGGTTTTGCTTTTGTACTTGTTATTTCACTTGTGTTTTTCGCGTTATCCAGTCCTTTGTAACTTAACAGTTCACACAGTATCTTTTGTTATCTTGTATGATTTTAGTCTGTACCGAAACAGGCTTATACATTTTTGAAAATAAAACTCTATTAAAGTTATTCTTGCATATTTTTCCTTGGACCTCCCGTCTAGCTATTCTAGGGCAAATTAACGAGGGTAGTGTGAACAGATTGGCGCCCGAATAAACAGACACTACCGACGTCACGCCAGTAAGTATCTCAGTCGTTACAAATCGTGACACACTGGAGTAATACTAATTGAACATTTATTAATACGTTGTTGAAATCTTTCACGATCTACAGCATATAGATGCCAAATACCTTTACGACTTGCTCTATAAGCATAATTCCAAGTAAACATATAATGTATTTTAACATTGTCACTAAATCTAACACTTAAAAACCTCTTAGCGCTCCTAGAAAAAATTCTGGAGTTATTGTATTTTTTTCAGTAACTGATTCCTCAACTACTGGTGTCTCAGTAACTGTTTCCTCAACAGACTCTTCAGTAACTGATTCCTCAACTACTGGTGGCTCAGTAACTGATTCCTCAACCGATTCTTCGTTATTAGCAACTGCGACTGATTCTACGTCTGATTCACTTTCAAAATTCGTATACAAATACTTTTCTATTGCTATTACTCGAACATTTGTATCTTTAACAGTGTTACTAATATCTTCAATCTGTGTTCTCAATGGATTTGAATTATCATTTGTCATATCTAGTTGATTTATTAAGTTTCTACAAACGTTTAAATCCTCGTTATTAAGCTTTTCAATTAGTTAAACTATACGTCTTAAGATAAACGCACATTCTGACAGTTTCTCCTTATTCGCCATTTATTAGAGAAAAATTAATTTGATTTGAAAATAATATCCCAATGAATTTTATTATGAAAGTCTTCCAAAATTTGTTGACTATACCGTTTCCAATAATATGATAATACAGTCCAATCTAATTTGTCCTGAAACTCTCTAATAAACTCTTCATCTAAGTTTGGTTGATACGATATTTCAATAAAGTCAAGTTTATCCTTAAACATTCTAATAAAATCTAAACTTAAATTCTTTCTGGTTGAAATTATGTGCCATGGAAGTTTTTCAGCATATTTAGTCATAAAGTATTCACTTAAATTTTTTCTTTTAGCAACAACATTAAAGTCAATATACTCAATCATATCTTCTAAAAAGTCATCACTTAAATTTTCATGACTTGATATTTCAGGCCAATCTACTTTATGTAAATACCTCATACAGATATCTTCACTCAAATCTTTTCGCTTTGATAATATAGTAAAATTCACATACTCTTCGTATTTTACAATATGATTCTCATCAAAATCATAACGACCTGATATTTCATCCCACTTAACTTTACTATGATCAATTTCCATTGGAAAACCATAATCATTCACAAACTCAACAAAGTAAATATGTGAAAGACCTGTTAGAAAACTATCAATCAATCGAAGTTGCAAGTACTGACTCAACATTTATTAGATAGAAATTATACGTTTATAATTTTTGCTATCTCAAACAATAGTTCGTTTTGAGAAAGATGTGTTTTAAAATGATTTCCATAATATATCATAACAATAGTTTCTTTAATTTTGTTGTATAAATTAATACTGTTTGGATTATACTCAAGTCTAAGTATAACTTCCATGTCTGGGTAGACAGTTCTTAGCATCTTGATGCGATTATTAGCTGCATGCTTTTGAACTCTAAGCACATAATAAGGATATTCCCACATGTGATTTTTTTCAATAAGTATAAACTGATGATGTTTGTTTGTATTGTTTGGTTTAGAAACTACATCACGCTGTATTTCTTCAACCTTTTCTGCTAAAGATTCTACTTTACTTTTCAGATTGTTTACTATAGCCTTGTACTTGGACTCTATCTTGTATTCTCCATATTTTCTTATTGATAATAAGACTTCAGAAGTAACCCACCGCTTAAATTCTTTTGCTTTTGGAAGTTTAGAAGATAGTATTAGTGAATATAAACCTGATTCATTAACATATACAGTATTTGGTTGGTTATTAAAGGGGGTCGCGTTTTGCGACGCCCTTATAAATTCATATATTGTACGGTCTTCTCTATCAATATGCTTAATAATTGCATCTCTTGAATTTGTATATCCCAATATCTCAGCAACATCTTTTGCTTTGAACCAAGGATTGTTATCTTTATCTGCTAGATAATTGATTTTATTATTATTGAATATTATGTTGTTGTTTATAAGGTCTACAACTAATTCCATTTATTACGAATAAAATTTGTTAATATTTTATACTATTAAAATGATTCATAGTTTTTATAAACATTTTGCCACCTGGTTTATATAAATACTCTTTTATTAATCTTTGCAATGATATTATTTTATTGTATTTACTTAATAATCTGTTATATTCATCACTAGGTATCTTGTCTTTAAATTCAGTTAAAAATTATATTATGAAAATATAGTTTTTGTAAGGTATAATTTCCCAATCAACTTTATCTTGAAACTCTCTAAAAAAATCTTCTGATAATTTTTGATAATATGATATTTCTTTCCAGTTAACTTTATCTTGAAACTCTCTTATAAAAGGTTCTGATAATTTTTGAGAACATGATATTTCTATCCAGTTAAATTTATCTTGAAACTCTCTTATAAAAGGTTCTGATAATTTTTGATACTCTGATATATTCCACCAGTCGACGTTATCTTGGAACTCTCTAATAAATGATTCTGATAATGTTTTAAATCATGATATTGCATTCCAAGATGGATTTGGATTTATATAATATGTTGAAACTAAGAGATCTACAGCTAAATGAAAATCAATTAGAAGTTACATTAAGACGTACAAAATTTGGAACAAATATAATAATGATTGAATTGGAACATTATACTTTATTTTTACCTCGTCGCTCTGGTAATGATAACGATCTTGTAGCAATAATAGAAGAATTACATAAAACTAATTTAATTTAAATCTCGTACTTACTTGTTTTGGTTTTTGTTTTCATCAATGGGAACCAAGTTCCTCAAATTCATGCTAAAAATCGCTTAAAACAGAGCTTTTACATAGATAACATGCAAGTAATCATCTATTGTTAATAGTTTTATGTATATAAGATTGTGATGACGTTTTGCTCAGACACGTGTCTGAGCAAGATTCTCATGATCTGATTTGTCTGCGATAGACTCCAGTCTGGGACTATACAATATTCTTTGCATCAACCCAAGAATTATGAGTATTATCAAACCCTAACCATTTTACATATGCTTTATTATCTTTACGTTTAATTACCTTTTCAACTAAATATACGTCATCTCTAGCAAAATTTAATTCTTGTTCATAGAAACAACCTTTTAACTCTTGATCTCGATAATCTTTCAAATGATAAGTTATTTGATTCGAATATATTATTTTACACACAGTGAATATCTCATTTGACCAATTAGGCGTATAACCTTTCTCAAAAACTGTTTTATATTTAGATACTCTAACTTTATCACCAATTTGATACTTGGGTTTATAATTAGGAATTTCTTCTTGAAACAGAGGCTTTAACTTTTCTTCATTCTTTTTCTTTGATGCTTCAATAGGTGTCATTTTAATTGTGCGGTGTTTTGTATGATTATAAGTATTTACTAGCACAGGTAACATGTCAAGCCACTTGTAATTACCATTAATTGTAAATTGTTTCCACATTTTTTCTTTCAAAGTTCTATTAACACGTTCTACTACACTTGCTTTTCTTTCTGAATATGTTGAATAATGATTAATATTATTTTCTTTCATTAACGCTTGAAATTCTTTATTGTAAAACTCTAAGCCATGATCAGTTTGAAGATTTTTCGGTACTCGTTTCACTAGTCGCAGACTTAAGTCTGCTTCAGCTGACGCTAAAATTGATTTAAATGCGTTTGTTATACTGTTACCAGTTTTATTCTCAACAGGTTTTGCCCACAAATATTTAGAAAACACATCAATTACAACTAATAAATATTTATAACCTTTATTCACTCTTGAATATGGTATCATCTCAACTAAATCAGCTTGCCACAAATCATCAATACCATATGTTATTACTTTACGTGTTGGAAAATTTCGTCTTAGTGGTTTATGTAACTCGCTTGCAATTTGTTCTCTAGCGTTATTACTTAAATTTTTTTTATAAACTTTGATTTCTTTGAACCACATTGGGAACACTTTGCCTGTAACATAGGTCGACCATTTTTAGTTACTGTTTTAGTAACGTTTGTTGAATTTGTTTGAGACTTACATTTAAGACAATATATTAATTCAGCCATTTATTACTTAAGAAAATCAAAACTATAACTTATAATCAACTCAATATGTATTGGTACAATGGCTACATTATCTTTCTTCATAAATTTTAAAGTTTCACCTTTATTAAACGGCATCCTACTTGTTACTTTATCATATTTTTGTTTACCAATATAAAATTGTTTGAAACCAATAGACGGATAACAATTAATTGCTTCAATCCAACCATTAAATGGAAAAATATATTCTGTTACTTGTGATGGCTTTGTAAAGGCTAAAATATAAAAACCATCATTAGTACACACGTTGTAATATAAATCTTTAAACATACAAAACTTTAAATTTTTAAATGTTTCATTAGTGTTTTCCAATTTTTTATTAAGTGTATTATACTTTAAATTTATAAATCTCTCAGTGCTATCTGAAAATTCCTTTATTTTTAAATTATTCTCATTAAATTTTGTTGTTATTAAAGCATTTATTTTACTTGTTTCTGAATGAACTTGCTGAATTTTATTCTCATATTCACCAATAATTCTTGACACAAAACCTTTTGTGCAAACATCTGTGTCTTCTTCAGGATCTTGTGTGTTGCATAATCTCTTGTTTTGAATATCATAATTACCATCACTTGTTAATTTGAAACCAATTCCTGACTCGCCTTTTACACCTCTTGAAAATATTTGATTATTAGAGTAATCATCACTCTCACCAAACTTGTTTAATACCATTTATTACACTAAAATGTTCCCGCTTCTTTTTTGTTTTTTCTTCTTCTAGTTCTTCTTCTATATTCATGATTTCATTTCCAACATTGTCATTACCAGCGGTTTGTTCAGCTTTAAGGAAATTTAAACGTTTTTCTAGTTCGCTAATAGTGTTCCAATAAACATATTCTTTTTCCTTGTTGTTATATTTTTTAAATCCTTTTCCTGTTTTCGGTGTTGAAGTTAAGTCTTCCAATGAGTGATACTGTGATACAGGTGTTGTCGGCGTAGTTGGTATATCTGAAATATCGGATAAATCTTCTGTTTGAGGAAATTCTGGTGACTTTGCTCTAGCTTCGTCATACAATTGTTGTCTTTGTTTTTTACGTGGAGATTGTTTTTTGCTTGGAGATTGATCCTTATATTTCTCCCAAATAGGTTTAATAATTTTGTTATATTTGTTGCTTCTACTTGCTCTCGGTTTAGACGGATCATCAACTCTTTGTATACAACCGCTATGTATTAAAATTTTCTTGTAATTTTCTAGATCCTCTGGTGTGTAATCTTTAGGTTCTTTTTCAGTTAATAAACTCCATATACCATGTGTAGATGGAACTTTAAATTCAACTGTTTTTTCATCTTCACCAACCTTGTGGATATTAATATTATCACAATCATACGTTACTAGCACGTTTTTACTACCAATTTTACCGCTACTTCTATTAATACCAAAAGTTTCATCTATGTTTGATTTGACTGTTTTTGTAAGATACTTATCTCCTAATGTTTCATCACCTAACGCTCTATCTCTTGATGTTCCCGGTTGAATTTCATCAATACTCAGATGTGGCCTTTTGTATAGTTTTTTCTGTTGAAAATTATCTTGTATTTGTTTCAATATTTTAGTTTGTTCTCTACCACTTTCTGTTTGATTTAGTATGGCATTTTGTAATGGTACTAGAGCGTTTGTAATAGGTTCGTATTGTTTTAGTAATTTTTCGTGTTTAATAGAATGGCCTTCAGTTCGTTTAATGTAAGCTGCTTTAGCTTTGTTGAATGATGTTCTATACTCCTTTACTTTTTTCTCATCCATTTATTACATTAAAATTACCGTTCATGTTATATGTTGATGTTTTATGTTTCTCATGTTTCATGTTCCATGTTGATGTTTTATGTTCATGTTCCATGTTGATGTTTCATGTTCTATGTTTCATGTTTCATGTTGATGTTTTATGTTCATGTTCCATGTTGATGTTTCATGTTCTATGTTTCATGTTTCATGTTTCATATTTCATGTTTCATGTTTATACTAAAAGCACCGCATTGAAGTTTCGACTGTATTTACCGTTGCTTACATCTTTTCCTAAATTTATTACAAGAAAATCATACTTCATTTTCCAACAAAAAGTACATAACTGTCTAAACGTTTCAAAAGACATATCTGTTCCAACATGATCATCATAGATATGTTTCAAATTAGTATTGTCGTTATGTTTAAAAACAATAAGCAAATTTAAATTATCACGTATCATTTGTTTAGGTATACGACTATATGTTTGACAAAGGTAAAAGCAACTTATTCTTTTATGTCTACCTCTATGGAAATATTCCTCTATTACTTTCTGTTTGTCGCTAGCAACGTCGTCAAATATAATTACTGATAATGGTGGGATTTCTTCAACTCGTAATACATCATCTGAATTATTATATGTGAAGAAACCAATTTTATACTGTTTCTTAATATGTTTATTTATTTCACTTACATAATTTTCAAGATACTTGTATAGTGGTTGATTTAAAGATTTTGAGTAAATGTAGATATTACTATAGATTAAACTGTTTTTATTATCAGTCAATATTCGAATTAAAATATTTGTTTTACCACAATTTGATGAACCTACTATTCCAGCTCTAATTATATTAGGATAATATTTATAATACTGTATATTTTCTTGTTCTATAACACATTTTTGCAACCCGTTACCAAGTTTTTTTATTTTAAAATTGTTGCAGACCATTTATTTATAAAAATTATTCTTTCCTTACCATGTTATCACCAGGACTATATGCTACAAATGAGTCATTCGCAATAAGACAGTGAATCATCGTGTTTGTTGGTGCTTGTTTTTCAAATGTGAATTTAATTGTAAGATTTGTAGGTCCTTCTTTAATAATTCCACTCTTATACGTTAAATCAAACACAAACAAGGGATACTTTTTAATAAAATCTTGTTTCTTAATAATGTTATTCAGTAGATCTGCATCTTTATTGGGATAGTACGTTTTCTTAAGATCGCAATACATTGAATACAATCTGCTATACATGTTTAATTTTATATTCAAATCCATATCTTCTACAGGATAATATTCAACTTCACTAAACAATAATCTTATGTTTTCTACATCACAAAAATCAAATTCTGAATTATTTTTCGTAAAGTCAAATTGTCTATTGGTTTGTAAAGCAACAATAACATATTGAGGTCTTTTAGATAAAGTGGTAATGGACCAAGAATAATTTTTGGATTGTGCCAAGAATGTTGGGTGATTTGTATAGGACCAGTCCAAGTATGGTATTGTTAAATATTTATTTGATTCAATTAATTTATTGATTTTGATTTTCTCATCTATGATTGGTGTAATATGAGGCATTTCCCAAATTATATCGGTTAAATGAATTTTCAAATTTTTATCTTTTACTTTATTTCTCGATGCCTCTGTGGTAACAATTAAACAATTTGCATCACTGGTATTTCTTAAAAACTCTATTGATTGTGATACTCTCAATACAGGCTTATTATAATTTTCAAATAGTGAAAATATTTGTTTAACTGGTACACTTATTGAAAAATAGCCATCATCAGTAATTAAATTGGAACCATTCCAACCTTCAAGAATATAATTATTTAGTGCAACACATAATCCTTTCAATAAAATATTATAGCCTGGACTGTTTACTTCTTGTACTACTTTATTATTAATTTTGTACACTACATCACTAAACATGTGCATATAACCATTTTTCACAAATTTTATATTTTTGTAATCATCTTTTAAGTCAACATCTGTACAAGTAATTTGACCATTCAAAATAATATTACTGTTAGCTGTATCAAACTGAGCATCTTGACTATTAATAATAATGGTTGTACGTCTATTTGTATCATTTATATAATCTTTCAGTTGTGGGTAATATTTATGATAGTCATATTTTTCTATTATTTGTTTCTCACTTTTCGGAGCACCAGTGAACACTAGTGATGTACTCATTTATTTAGTAAAAAATAGTGCTTATTTAATTTTTCGAATCTCAAATTGTACTTCTACATATTCGCCTCTAAAATCAATGTATTCACCATGCTGATCTTTTAATTCTAATTTAATGTAATCTATAAAATTTCTACCTTTTAACAGGTAACGATCCAAATTTTTAGGTATAAATACAATATCATAACCTGGATTAACTGTAATATAAAAATCACTAATAATGTCAGTTTGTTTTGAGTTTACGTATTGACCTATAGCTAGGGGACAGTGAATGTTAATAGATTTAATTTTGAAAATATCAATTTCGTTATCTGAAATATATTTCTTGTTTGCTTCAGTTGTTTGTTTGTTAAATCCTAATAAATTTAATATAGAAGTATCATCTATAAAAATTGAATACGGTGATTCTATTTCACATTTAAAGGTATTAGTATTGGGTGTTAAAACGAAACCATCGCCAATTTTTTCTTCAAAAATATTTTTTATATGATAAACAGAATACGTACCATCTTCAATAATAAATGTTACAAATTTACTGTTTTTAATAATTGTAAGTGTGTTATTTTTTAACTTTTTCGAAACATTGGGTATTTTAAAATTTGATTTAAATTTTCTAATACATATTTCATATTCACCATCACTGATATCTAGCGGTGGATAAAATTTTGCTTCTAACACAGATGAATCTAAGTTTGCAGAATTATTCAGTTTAAATATTCCGCTCTCCATTTATTTATCTAAAAATCTTAAGCATAATTTACCACATATTGTTTGATCATATTTCTGGTAACTGTCATAATTATAATATATATTTGCTTTACCTGAACTATTAAAGTATTTTATTAATTTCTTTTCTGGGTTAACGTTGCCGAACGAATCAATATAATATATATTTATAACAATCCGCCTAAATCCACCCCTGCCTGAGCCAGTAAACAACGAAAGGAAGTTAGTTCAGCGCGCAACCGCAAGCTATACACATCGTCTGTAATCAAGCTACTTAAATTACCCACATTTTCTTAAACTGTTATAACTATAATTGTTATTTTATTTTCATACGAACTGTGGATGTAACAATTAAACAATAAATAGTATAAATAATTAACAGCAGTGTTATATTGGCGTCCAACTAGTGGCAAAGTAATTTAAAGGTTATGTGCATATGTGTTGGTGGCGTGTCATTTTTCTCGCTGACTCATAAGTACAAGTGGACGGATTCCGTAAGTTGTAGTAACGGGATTCTGAAAGTGGTATTTTCATTAAATTGCGAAGGAACATTTGTTTTGTATTAATCGCTGTTATTTTATCGTTACGCAAGATGCCGCCGAAACGCAATAGCACTTCGAGTGATGCAAGCAACGACAACAATTCCTTTGTAACATTAACAAATGAACAGTTTAATGAACTTATGTCTGGAATCTACAAAGCTCGTGCACAACCTCACTTACAAACGGTTGACGAAACACGCGTTACCGGAAATTTTGTCAATTGCACCGCACGTTTTAACGGTGATGAGACAATCAGTGTCGACGCATTTCTCGACAACATATTAACATACAAAGACTGTTCGGGAGTGACAAACGACAATGCATTACGCGGACTGTCAATGCTATTGGAAGGTCAAGCGGCTACCTGGTGGCAAGGTGTAAAGTCATCCATTACCACATGGGATAGTGCAGTGACGGCGTTACGTGACGTGTACTCACAAAAACTTCCACCACATTTCGTGTACCGGGAAATATTTAAAAATGAACAGAATAGTGACGAAAAAACCGAACATTTCGTGTGCCGAATTCGCGCTCTAATCGCTCAACTTCCCTATCAGTTGCCAGAGCAAGCTCAACTCGACATGGTATACGGTTTACTATCACGAAAAATTAGAAAACGAGTATCGCGAAGTGAACTAAAAAGTTTTCAAGAACTTCTCCAACGATCTCGCGCAATCGAACAATCATTCACGGAGAACGTGCAGCTACAACAAACCAATAACAAGAAAACAGAAAACGACAGAAATTGGAGAAAACCGAACAAACTCCGCCCGAAATGCGATTACTGTCATCATTTTGGACACAAAGAAACTGAATGTCGTACAAAGGCCGCGAAAGGAACCAAAACTGAGAAAACGATCACGCCAAAAGAAGAAAAGAAAGAATCTTCAACTCTGCGTTGCTATGGCTGCCAGAAACCAGGTTACATTCGTGCAAATTGCCCAGATTGTTCAAACAACGAACAAGCAAATAAAAACAGTTTCTATAGTGCAGACATACAAATGTCCATGAAGAAATCAAATGATCCGAGACCAATGCTACCTATTGAAATACTTGGCAATAAAGGAACCGTCATAGCTGACACAGGAGCTACTCGCAGCATAGCGGGACGGAATTTATATGAATTAATAAAAAACAAATGTGATGTACACAAAGAATACATCTCAATCACGTTAGCAGATGGAAGTATCGAAACTCAGGAAGTACTCAAGTTACAAGTAAACATAAAAATTAAACATAAATCAATACCTACACAAATGTTGGTACTACCTACAGAATATGATAACAGAACATTACTTGGTTGTGACTTTATTGTGCAAGCTGGTATTATCTTAAATACAGCTGAACGAACGTGGCACTTTAAAGAAGGGCAACGAACTGTTTTCCTTCAATGAAGACAAACATTGCTCAATAACTGCACATGATATTGAATCAGAAACTCTTCGCCTGCGTTCCGATGAAGGAATGAAACTAAATATCGAAGAAAAGAATGAACTCAATACACTCTTGAAGAATAACGAGGACATTTTTCAAGCAGGGGGAGAACCAACCCCCTTTGCCGAGCATAGCATTAATATCGAGAGAGGACAGCAACCCATTTCTTCTCCTCCTTATAGGTTAGCGAAACCCAAAAAAGAATTTTTGGAAAAAGAGATAAACACTATGCTAGAACAAGGAATCATCGAAGAATGTGAGTCACCTTGGGCTGCACCAGTAGTTCTCGTTCCGAAAAAGGATGGACAAACGAGAATATGCATAGACTACAGGAAATTGAACGCGATTACCATTAGTGACAAATATCCGATGCCTCGAATAGACGAAATTCTGCATGCAGCGAAGAAAACCCCTTACATGACTACCATCGATCTAAAAGCAGGATATCATCAGGTGCGAGTGAAGAAAGAAGATCGTGACAAGACGGCTTTCATAACTCCATTTGGGATCTTTAGATACACCCGAATGCCATTTGGATTGAAGAACGCGCCGGCTACTTTTTGCAGACTGATAGACCGATTCCGTGCGGGTTTAGACATCACCATTTTTGCATATCTTGATGATTTGATAATATTATCAGAAACATTTGCACAACATGTGAATGACTTAAATAAAGTATTCGAACGACTAAGACAATTTAAACTGTGCGCGAATAGGAAAAAATGTAAAATCGCGTGCCAAGAAGTCAAATATTTGGGGCATGTTTTAACGGAAGACGGAATAAAAGCTGATCCTGAAAAGATCTCCGCAATTGCAAAAATGCCAGCTCCAAAGAACTTGAAACAACTAAAAGGGTTCTTACAGACCTGCTCTTGGTACAGGAAATTCATCAAGAACTTTTCCAACATTTCACAACCTCTTTCGATCCTAACAAGGAAAAACTCAAAGTGGGAATGGAGTGAGAGACAGAAAAATGCTTTTGAAGAGTTAAAACAATGCTTGATATCGGCTCCAATCCTTGCTCAAGCAGATGAACAGCAACCCTACATTATAAGGACAGATGCCAGTGGATATGCTCTGGGGGCTGTACTACTACAGGGAGATGGAAACAATGAGCGACCCATAGAGTATGCTTCAAGACTATTAACAATAGCTGAGAAAAATTACAGCACGACTGAACGTGAGGCTTTGGCCATAGTATGGGCTGTAAACAAATACCGAGGATACATTGAATGCTCAGAAGTGATAATTAAGACTGACCATCAACCTCTACGTTGGCTCATGACTCTTAAATCGCCTACAGGACGTTTAGCCCGATGGGCATTACTTCTACAATCGTACAACCTCAAAATAGAATACGCACCTGGAAAAGTAAATGTGCTAGCAGACGCACTCTCCAGACCAAATTGCGTGCATGAGAGCGAAACGTGCGAAATATGTACAGTTACCGTAGATTTACCACATGACTCTATCGACGATGTTAGAGAACAACAATTAAAGGATCCCGAAATAGAGAAAATAATTGCTACCTTTGAAAACGACTCTCTAAGTGATGAAGCAAGCCGCTGGTCACAACGGGGATACCTAGTAGAGAAAGGAATACTGTATCGATTATCTCAAAACACCGACACAGAAGAAGCAAGAAGAGTAATACCAGTACACCAGAGAAGAGAGATTCTAGAAGAAAATCATAATTCACCGTTTGCCTGTCATGATGGAATAGAACGAACGTTGCATAGAATAAAGCAAAAGTATTATTGGGTAGGCATGAGAAAAGATGTAGCAAATCATATACGACAATGTCTAGCATGCCAAAAATATAAACCAATAAATAACAAACCAGCAGGGTTAGTACAAACCCCAGTACGTTCAACTCGATTTGAAGTGTTAGCTATTGATTTTTTCGGACCATTGCCTGAAACCGAAAAGGGAAACCGTTGGATTCTACTAGTGGAGGACGTAGTCTCTAGGTGGATAGAGGTCTTTCCTATGGCGCAAGCAACAGCAAAAGAAACTGCAAGACTCCTGATAGAAGAGGTCTTTCTCAGATATGGAATACCGAGAAAGATAATCAGCGACAACGGAGTCCAATTCATTAGTAGCATACTACAGCAAGTTTGTTACTGTTTGGGAATTAAGCAATCTTTCAATCCTCTGTACCACGCCGAATCAAATCCCGCTGAAAGAAAGAATAGGGATATGAAGCCTAAGTTAGCCATTCTCGTGGGGAAAGAACATAAAACGTGGGATCAGAAATTGCCTGCTATAAGATTTTCACTAAACACAGGTATATGCAATAATACAGGTTATACACCCGCATTTATAACCTTTGGAAGGGAACTAAGAAGCACCCATGATGTACAACATGATGTCCGTTCCATTGTGGCCGAAGAAACACACATCCCAGAAATTACTCCATACCTGAAAAGGCTTGTTCACGATTTACAAGATGCAAAAGAGAGATACGAGAAGGAACAAGATCGACAGAAGAGGTACCAGGACGAGCACCGACGTCCAGCACCCCTGTATGAAGAAGGTGATTTGGTTCTCATCAAAACACACCTCCTAAGCCAAGCAGACCAAGGTTTGACCGCAAAGCTGCTACCATTACGAGATGGCCCATATGTTATCTCGCGGATGGTTTCGCCAACTACTTACGAGATTGCCGAGAGGAACCAATCTAAGCGAATAGTCGGTAAGTATCATACAGCCGAACTAACGCCATTTATTAGTCCAGTTGGTGAGGAAGATGCCGCTCCGATCTATCCCAAGAAGAAGAGAGGGCGACCCCGCAAATCCGCGCCGCACCAAGACACGCTGCCCAATCTCCTAGTCCCTTAGCGAGGACGCCTAGACGGGACCAGAGGGGGAGGATATAACAATCCGCCTAAATCCACCCCTGCCTGAGCCAGTAAACAACGAAAGGAAGTTAGTTCAGCGCGCAACCGCAAGCTATACACATCGTCTGTAATCAAGCTACTTAAATTACCCACATTTTCTTAAACTGTTATAACTATAATTGTTATTTTATTTTCATACGAACTGTGGATGTAACAATTAAACAATAAATAGTATAAATAATTAACAGCAGTGTTATATATTATTATTTATCTTTTTATAAGCAATCCAATGAGTACCAGGTCCTGAGTTTGAGTCTAGATTTACAATACCAGTTTCGTTTTTATTTATTTTCTTAGGTAATGTGTCATCCATAAATACACCTCTAAAATATGGAATTTTTAACTGTTTAGCGTAATTTATTAGTTCAATATCGGATAATGCTTTATTTGAATTTTTTATTTTTTTTTAGACTTGTTCCATTCAACATCACCTATTGAAAAAATTCCTTTACCAGTTTTCTTAACACCTGAACCTTTTTTTCCTTCAATTGCTTTATTGTGACGTTTAGCCTCTTCAAGCATTTTATTTTGATATTGTTTTTTATGTACTGCTTGAGTTATACCTGCTGCTCCACCAGCAGCGGCTCCTAATGCTGCTATAATTGGTAATAAAGGTATAATGCCACCTCTTTTAATTTGACTTTGTGATAATTTTAAAGTTACTCCTTTACCGTCTTTTTTTGCTTTTTCAATTTTATTAATTTGAGCTTGCGTGAGTGATAGTTTAACAGAACCTTTCAAATCTTCATTCTTTAAACGAACTGAAACAGTGTCTGTTGCGTTGGCAATTTTCTTTTGTTGATTTTCAGACAAACTCACACCATATTGTATATATGACATTTTAACTGATTTATTACTAGAAAAATTATTATTTAAACCCATACCCATTTTACGTTTAGCTTTCATAATATTTGTAACTGACCATGCCGCGGTTTTTTCACCCAGGGAAGAATCTTTACTGTTAACTCTGTCCCAAGCCTTGTATTCTAATATTTGATCTGCTTTATTTCTATTGGGTACATCTTTATACTGAGAATATGCAATATCGTGTTCCCTGCATGCTTCATCTAAAGGATTTACACCTCTATCTCCTCGAGCTAATCGTTTCTTTAATTTAGTTCCCGGCCCACAATAATTGTAACCCGGTACATGCGCTTCAAATGGCAAATTATTTATTAAATTATTCACAATACCTGATCCTTTCTTTCTCATTTATAAATGGAAGAATATTTGGAGAACAGAAAATACGTTTACCGTAAAAGTTATAAATTAAATAGTAATATTAATATTGCACTTCATATTGGTGAGGTAATTTTTGCGGGAAGTAGTTTATCTGCTCTTGCGTTTGTGCCTTTAGCTGCTTTATCTCTTGGTAGTCCGGTTTTAATGGGTCTTAATGAAGTATTAAACATTAAAGAAAAAATGATTGACTTTAAAAAGTGTTATAAATTTTATAGAGATATGTTGTTATTGTTAAAATCTGGTAAAATTAGTGAAGATGAAATATACTACAAGGAACTTGACTTTTTAGAAAGCATTACTTATTTTCCTGTTGAAAAATATTTAAAAAAGAAAAAATTAAATGGTTATGCAACTTAAGTAATCCGGTCGTAACACTTGCGGAATTCCTGCACATGATAAACAATGAAATATGCATTGTTAGCATAAGTAGTGTCATCTCTTCAAATAGTATTAATTAGTAAATAGCGCTGTTATATTATGTGTGTGGATGCATGGTGAACGATTCGTTCACCTTCAATTTTGGTAAAATGTAATTTTCAAAAAAGAATATTCTGGATTTTATGATTATGACATCTTGTGAGTAATTAGCAAACTAAGTTCTTCTAGAAGATTCTTATAATCTATAAAATATACAAATCAACAAAAAAAAAAAAATACATTGTACAAATTGTCATTCACAGCTTTAAAATGGTATGTATTTAAATTTTTAATATTATTAACATTTAATAATTCATAATTGAAATTATTTTACTAGAACATTCTACCCCCACCCCACACATCATCTTTATAAAAGAACGGGTGATTGGGTGATGCAACAGTCTTATGGTTATGGCTGATGAAAGTCAAAAAGAAAGTACACCAGAGTATATTTCACAGTTGTGTGATAAGCAGATGGAAGTTTTATACAATGAAATATTATTTGTGACTGATATTAAAAATGGGTACTATGAAGTAAGAAGAAAAGTTAAAAATGGTGAAACAGTTTTACCGAACCGGCCAAAATTTACAATTCAACAACTATTAAATTTGGAAAAAAGTGCAAGTATAAAAAGAAAAAGTGGTAAAGAATTGCATGATTATTTAAAATCACTTTTAAATTATAATGCATATAGTGAAAAAATAACCTGGGATAATTGTAATGGTTTTGAGAATTTATACTCTAAACTTAGAAAATTAATGATGACATTAAATACACGTGCATCTCAACATTTTCAAGCAAGGTGTTATTTTGGATATCTTCTTGAAGAATTTTACAAAGCATACAAAAATGAAAGTAAAAAAACACATTTAAATATAACATGGAAAGACTACGTGCAACGTTTTGGAATAAAAGACAGTCAAGCAAAGTCTTTAAGAAAAATAGGAGTAATAAAAATAAATATCCACGAATTCAATATTTATCAATTTCTATAAGAGAATTTCTACGTAGTGGAGAAGAATTTAAAGAGTTAATGAAGAACCCACAATACTTTAATTTTTGGAATAACGTAAACAGGTATTATTAAATACTCATAATTATTAATAAATTACATAAAGTAATAATTTATTTTTTTCTTTTTAGTGAACAAGAAAATATGGATGTTGATGACACAGTTTTGTGACGTCATCGCAGCGTGCTACGATTTTCAACAAACATGTTGGAGTTTATCAGCCCAAGAATATGAGACGTCATCGCAGCGTGCTACGATTTTCTGTTCAAGTGATTTTGCTCTATTCTGTATTTTTAAAAAAATTCAATGTCATGTATTTGTTTATTGTTTCTTTCTACTTTACCTTTATAAACTAAACTTGGTGGATTTTTGTTCATGTCTTTAATTTGTGGAATAAATTTATTATATCTCGCTGGTAAAGATACTTTGCAGTTTTCCAAATTTGCTATAACTTGTTGGCCGTAATTACCTGTGCTAGTTTCAAACGATATAACTTTATAAAGAGTGTCTAATTCTAATTCAGATAATTTTTTAAATTGAGATGATGCACTGTTCAACATACCTGCATAGTTAGTTTTGTTCTCCATTTAGTACAATAAAATTATGTTAATATATTTATTTAATAAATTCTTCATTCCCATTTCACCGCTCCAATTCGATCAAGTATATTAATCCATCGTTGCCCACAGAATTCTTGATTCTTGACACTATAGTTTTTAATCATTATTATTTTGTAATATAATAATTTATACTCACTCATAGATAATCTAGTTACTTATTACAAAAGATGAATCCATTCGTACTGTTTGAAAAGTTTTTAACTACTTAAAGTGCTGACGAAAGTGTTATTTGATTAAAATAAAACAGTGGCGTAGATAAACCAGTAGCGTAACTAAATATTTTTATAAAAATAGTATTATGTGACTTACACTTACATTTGCAAAAAACATATGATTTACATTTTCTGCAAGCCATACCATCTACTTGATCGTCTGGGACAACAAAACATTTCAAATCACAACAATACATTTATTAAATAAAAAATTTGTAAGTTTTTATGTATTTTAAGCAAAGAAAGTGCTAAAAACAAGCTAAATTGACAGTTTTTTTACTTTTTTTGCGTCTCCCAATTTCGGGCAGCAGGGTGTCGTCGGAGTTGCTACAACGTATTCATCAAAAATAGTTAAAATCTGACTTTTTTTGTTGTAAAAAATAATATAAATATTTGTTTGCGCGACCGAATTTTATAATTTTCCATCATATTTTATCCGCAGTATAGGTCCAAAAGCATGTTTATGAACGTTTTAACAAAAATATCCATTTCAAAAATATGTAAAATCTGACTTTATTTTTGTAAAAAATCATATAAATATTTGCTTCCGAGCCCGAATTTTATGATTTTTCATCATATTTTAGCTAAAAGAAAACATTGCAACAAGAAAATTGCTATTTCAAGTGTGTTAGGTATTCTAGAATCCAGCCCATGTAGCTTACAATATACAACGTATTCATCAAAAATAGGTAAAATCTGACTTTTTTTTTGTAAAAAATCATATAAATATTTGTTTGCGCGCCCGAATTTTATAATTTATAATCATATTTTTTCCGCATTATAGGGAAAAAAGCATGTTTATGAATGTTTTAACATAAATATCCATTTCAAGAATAGGAAAAATCTGACTTTATTTTTGTAAAAAATCATATAAATATTTGCTTCCGCGCCCGAATTTTATGATTTTTCATCATATTTTAACTAAAAGAAAACATTGCAACAAGAAAATTGCTATATCAAGTGTGGTAGGTATTCTAGAATGCAGCCCATGTAGCTTACAATATACAACGTATTCATCAAAAATACGAAAAATCTGACTTTTTTTTTGTAAAAAATCATATAAATATTTGTTTGCGCGCCAGAATTTTATAATTTTTCATCATATTTTATCCGCAGTATAGGTCCAAAGCATGTTTATGAAAGTTTTAACAAAAATATCCATTTCAAGAATAGGACAAATCTGACTTTATTTTTGTAAAAAATCATATAAATATTTGCTTCCGCGCCCGAATTTTATAATTTTTCATCATAATTTACGTAAAAGAAAACATTGCAACAAAAAATTGCTATTTCAAGTGTGGTAGGTATTCTAGAATCCAGCCAATGAAGCTTACAATATACAACGTATTCATCAAAAATAGTTAGAATCTGACTTTTTTTTGTAAAAAATCATAAATATTTGTTTGCGCGCCAGAATTTTATAATTTTTCATCATATTTTATCCGCAGTATAGGTCCAAAATCATGTTTATGAACGTTTTAACAAAAATATCCATTTCAAAAATATGTAAAATCTGACTTTACTTTTGTAAAAAATCACATAAATATTTGCTTCCCAGCCCGAATTTTATGATTTTTCATCATATTTTAGCTAAAAGAAAACATTGTAACAAGAAAATTGCTATTTCAAGTGTGTTAGGTATTCTAGAATCCAGCCCATGTAGCTTACAATATACAACGTATTCATCAAAAATAGGTAAAATCTGCCTTTTTTTTTGTAAAAAATCATATAAATATTTGTTTGCGCGCCCGAATTTTATAATTTTTCATCATATTTTATCCGCAGTATAGGTCCAAAAGCATGTTTATGAATGTTTTAACATAAATATCCATTTCAAGAATAGGAAAAATATGACTTTAATTTTGTAAAAAATCATATAAATATTTGCTTGCGCGCCCGAATTTTATGATTTTTCATCATATTTTAGGTAAAAGAAAACATTGCAACAAGAAAATTGCTATTTCAAGTGTGGTAGGTATTCTAGAATCCAGCCAATGAAGCTTACAATATACAACGTATTCATCAAAAATTGGTAAAATCTGACTTTATTTTTGTAAAAAATTATATAAATATTTGCTTTCGCGCTCGAATTTTATAATTTTTCATCATATTTTATCCATAGTATAGGTCCTAAATCATGTTTATGAACGTTTTAACAAAAATATCCATTTCAAAAATATGTAAAATCTGACTTTACTTTTGTAAAAAATCATATAAATATTTGCTTCCGCGCCCGAATTTTATGATTTTTCATCATATTTTAGCTAAAAGAAAACATTGCAACAAGAAAATTGCTATTTCAAGTGTGTTAGGTATTCTAGAATCCAGCCCATGTAGCTTACAATATACAACGTATTCATCAAAAATAGGTAAAATCTGACTTTTTTTTTGTAAAAAATCATATAAATATTTGTTTGCGCGCCCGAATTTTATAATTTTTCATCATATTTTATCCGCAGTATAGGTCCAAAAGCATGTTTATGAATGTTTTAACATAAATATCCAATTCAAGAATAGGAAAAATCTGACTTTATTTTTGTAAAAAATCATATAAATATTTGCTTCCGCGCCCGTATTTTAAGATTTTTCATCATATTTTAGCTAAAAGAAAACATTGCAACAAGAAAATTGCTATTTCAAGTGTGGTAGGTATTCTAGAATCCAGCCCATGTAGCTTACAATACACAACGTATTCATCAAAAATAGGAAAAATCTGACTTTTTTTTGTAAAAAATCATATAAATATTTGTTTGCGCGCCCGAATTTTATAATTTTTCATCATATTTTATCCGCAGTATAGGTCCAAAAGCATGTTTATGAATGTTTTAACAAAAATATCCATTTCAAAAATAGGAAAAATCTGACTTTATTTTTGTAAAAAATCATTTAAATATTTGCTTCCGCGCCCGAATTTTATGATTTTTCATCATAATTTAAGTAAAAGAAAACATTGCAACAAAAAAATTGCTATTTCAAGTGTGGTAGGTATTCTAGAATCCAGCCAATGAAGCTTACAATATACAACGTATTCATCAAAAATAGTTAAAATCTGACTTTTTTTTTGTAAAAAATCATATAAATATTTGTTTGCGCGCCCGAATTTTGTAATTTTCCATCATATTTTATCCGCAGTATAGGTCCAAAAGCATGTTTATGAACTTTTTAACAAAAATATCCATTTCAAAAATATGTAAAATCTGACTTTATTTTTGTAAAATATCATATAAATATTTGCTTCCGCGCCCGAATTTTATGATTTTTCATCATATTTTAGCTAAAAGAAAACATTGCAACAAGAAAATTGCTATTTCAAGTGTGGTAGGTATTCTAGAATCCAGCCCATGTAGCTTACAATATACAACGTATTCATCAAATATAGGAAAAATCTGACTTTTTTTTTTGTAAAAAATCATATAAATATTTGTTTGCGCGCCCGAATTTTATAATTTTTCATCATATTTTATCCGCAGTATAGGTCCAAAAGCATGTTTATGAATGTTTTAACAAAAATATCCATTTCAAGAATAGGATAAATCTGACTTTATTTTTGTAAAAAATCATATAAATATTTGCTTCCGCGCCCGAATTTTATGATTTTTCATCATATTTTAGCTAAAAGAAAACATTGCAACAAGAAAATTGCTATTTCAAGTGTGGTAGGTATTCTAGAATCCAGCCAATAAAGCTTACAATATACAACGTATTCATCAAAAATAGGAAATATCTGACTTTTTTTTGTAAAAAATCATATAAATATTTGTTTGCGCGCCCGAATTTTATAAATTTCCATCATATTTTATCCGCAGTATAGGTCCAAAAGTATGTTTATGAATGTTTTAACTAAAATATCCATTTCAAGAATAGGAAAAATCTGACTTTATTTTTGTAAAAAATCATATAAATATTTGGTTCCGCGTTTGAATTTTATGATTTTTCATCATAATTTAAGTAAAAGAAAACATTGCAACAAAAAAATTGCTATTTCAAGTGTGGTAGGTATTCTAGAATCCAGCCAATGAAGCATACAATATACAACGTTTTCATTAAAAATAGTTAAAATCTGACTTTTTTTTTGTAAAAAATCATATAAATATTTGTTTGCGCGCCCGAATTTTATAATTTTTCATCATATTTTATCCGCAGTATAGGTCCAAAAGCATGTTTATGAACGTTTTAACAAAAATATCTATTTCAAAAATATGTAAAATCTGACGTTATTTTTGTAAAAAATCATATAAATATTTGCTTCTGCGCCCGAATTTTATGATTTCCCATCATATTTTAGCTAAAAGAAAACATTGCAACAAGAAAATTGCTATTTCAAGTGTGTTAGGTATTCTAGAATCCAGCCCATGTAGCTTACAATATACAACGTATTCATCAAAAATAGGTAAAATCTGACTTTTTTTTTGTAAAAAATCATATAAATATTTGTTTGCGCGCCCGTATTTTATAATTTTTCATCATATTTTATCCGTAATATAGGTCCAAAAGCATGTTTATGAATGTTTCAGCAAAAATATCCATTTCCAGAATAGGAAAAATCTGACTTTATTTTTGTAAAAAATCATATAAATATTTGCTTCCGCGAACGAATTTTAAGATTTTTCATCATATTTAAGGTAAAAGAAAACATTGCAACAAGAAAATTGCTATTTCAAGTGTGGTAGGTATTCTAGAATCCAGCCAATGAAGCTTACAATATATAACGTATTCATCAAAAATTGGTAAAATCTGACTTTATTTTTGTAAAAAATTATATAAATATTTGCTTCCTCGCCCGAATTTTATAATTTTCCATCATATTTTATCTGCAGTATAGGTCCAAAAGCATGTTTATGAACGTTTTAACAAAAATATCCATTTCAAAAATATGTAAAATCTGACTTTATTTTTGTAAAAAATCATATAAATATTTGCTTCCGCGCCCGAATTTTATGATTTTTCATCATATTTTAGCTAAAAGAAAACATTGCAACAAGAAAATTGCTATATCAAGTGTGGTAGGTATTCTAGAATCCAGCCCATGTAGCTTACAATATACAACGTATTCATCAAAAATATGAAAAATCTGACTTTTTTTTTGTAAAAAATCATATAAATATTTGTTTGCGCGCCCGAATTTTATAATTTCTTATCATATTTTATCCGCAGTATAGGTCCAAAAGCATGTTTATGAATGTTTTAACTAAAATATCCATTTCAAGAATAGGAAAAATCTGACTTTATTTTTGTAAAAAATCATATAAATATTTGCTTCCGCGCCCGAATTGTATGATTTTTCATCATAATTTAAGTAAAAGAAAACATTGCAACAAAAAAATTGCTATTTCAAGTGTGGTAGGTATTCTAGAATCCAGCCAATGAAGCATACAATATACAACGTATTCATCAAAAATAGTTAAAATCTGACTTTTTTTTGTAAAAAATCATATAAATATTTGTTTGCGCGCCCGAATTTTATAATTTTTCATCATATTTTATCCGCAGTATAGGTCCAAAAGCATGTTTATGAACGTTTTAACAAAAATATCCATTTCAAAAATATGTAAAATCTGACATTATTTTTGTAAAAAATCATATAAATATTTGCTTCCGCGCCCGAATTTTATGATTTCTCATCATATTTTAGCTAAAAGAAAACATTGCAACAAGAAAATTGCTATTTCAAGTGTTTTAGGTATTCTAGAATCCAGCCCATGTAGCTTACATTATACAGACGTATTCATCAAAAATAGGTAAAATCTGACTTTTTTTTTTGTAAAAAATCATATAAATATTTGTTTGCGCGCCCGAATTTTATAATTTTTCATCATATTTTATCCGCAATATAGGTCCTAAAGCATGTTTATGAATGTTTTAGCAAAATATCCATTTCCAGAATAGGGAAAATCTGACTTTATTTTTGTAAAAAATCATATAAATATTTGCTTCCGCGCCCGAATTTTAAGATTTTTCATCATATTTAAGGTAAAAGAAAACATTGCAACAAGAAAATTGCTATTTCAAGTGTGGTAGGTATTCTAGAATCCAGCCAATGAAGCTTACAATATATAACGTATTCATCAAAAATTGGTAAAATCTGACTTATTTTTGTAAAAAATTATATAAATATTTGCTTCCTCGCCCGAATTTTATAATTTTCCATCATATTTTACCCGCAGTATAGGTCCAAAAGCATGTTTATAAATGTTTTAACAAAAATATCCATTTCAAGAATAGGAAAAATCTGCTTTTATTTTTGTAAAAAATCATACAAAATATTTGCTTCCACGCCCCGAATTTTATAATTTTTCATCATAATTTAAGTAAAAGAAAACATTGCAACAAAAAAATTGCTATTTCAAGTGTGGTAGGTATTCTAGAATCCAGCCAATGAAGCTTACAATATACAACGTATTCATCAAAAATAGTTAAAATCTGACTTTTTTTTTGTAAAAAAACATATAAATATTTGTTTGCGCGCCCGAATTTTATAATTTTCCATCATATTTTATCCGCAGTATAGGTCCAAAAGCATGTTTATGAACGTTTTAACAAAAATATCCATTTCAAAAATATGTAAAATCTGACTTTATTTTTGTAAAAAATCATATAAATATTGGTTTCCGCGCCCAAATTTTATGATTTTTCATCATATTTTAGGTAAAAGAAAACATTGCAACAAGAAAATTGCTATTTCAAGTGTGGTAGGTATTCTAGAATCCAGCCAATGAAGCTTACAATATACAACGTATTCATAAAAAATTGGTAAAATCTGACTTTATTTTTGTAAAAAATTATATAAATATTTGCTTCCGCGCTCGAATTTTATAATTTTTTCATCATATTTTATTCATAGTATAGGTCCAAAATCATGTTTATGAACGTTTTAACAAAAATATCCATTTCAAAAATATGTAAAATCTGACTTTATTTTTGTAAAAAATCATATAAATATTTGCTTCCGCGCCCGAATTTTAAGATTTTTCATCATATTTTAGGTAAAAGAAAACATTGCAACAAGAAAATTGCTATTTCAAGTGTGGTAGGTATTCTAGAATCCAGCCAATGAAGCTTACAATATATAACGTATTCATCAAAAATTGGTAAAATCTGACTTTATTTTTGTAAAAAATTATATAAATATTTGCTTCCGCGCTCGAATTTTATAATTTTTCATCATATTTTATCCATAGTATAGGCCCAAAATCATGTTTATGAACGTTTTAAACAAAAATATCCATTTCAAAAAATATGTAAAATCTGACTTTATTTTTGTAAAAAATCATATAAATATTTGCTTCCGAGCCCGAATTTTATGATTTTTCATCATATTTTAGCTAAAAGAAAACATTGCAACAAGAAAATTGCTATTTCAAGTGTGTTAGGTATTTTAGAATCCAGCCCATGTAGCTTACAATATACAACGTATTCATCTAAAATAGGTAAAATCTGACTTTTTTTTGTAAAAAATCATATAAATATTTGTTTGCGCGCCCGAATTTTATAATTTTTCATCATATTTTATCCGCAGTATAGGTCCAAAAGCATGTTTATAAATGTTTAACATAAATATCCGGTTCAAGAATAGGAAAAATCTGACTTTATTTTTGTAAAAAATCATATAAATATTTGCTTCCGAGCCCGAATTTTATGATTTTTCATCATATTTTAGCTAAAAGAAAACATTGCAACAAGAAAATTGCTATTTCAAGTGTGGTAGGTATTCTAGAATCCAGCCCATGTAGCTTACAATATACAACGTATTCATTAAAAATAGGAAAAATCTGACTTTTTTTTGTAAAAAATCATATAAATATTTGTTTGCGCGCCCGAATTTTATAATTTTTCATCATTTTATCCGCAGTATAGGTCCAAAAGAATGTTTATGAATGTTTTAACAAAAATATCCATTTTAAGAATAGGAAAAATCTGACTTTATTTTTGTAAAAAATCATATAAATATTTGCTTCCGCGCCCGAATTTTATGATTTTTCATCGTAATTTAAGTAAAAGAAAACATTGCAACAAAAAAAATTGCTATTTCAAGTGTGGTAGGTATGCTAGAATCCAGCCAATGAAGCTTACAATATACAACGTATTCATCAAAAATAGTTAAAATCTGACTTTTTTTTTGTAAAAAATCATATAAATATTTGTTTGCGCGCCCGAATTTTATAATTTTCCATCATATTTTATCCGCAGTATAGGTCCAAAAGCATGTTTATGAACGTTTTTAACAAAAATAATCCATTTCAAAAATATGTAAAATCTGACTTTATTTTTGTAAAAAATCAATAAATATTTGCTTCCGCGCCCGAATTCTATGATTTTTCATCATATTTTAGCTAAAAGAAAACATTGCAACAAGAAAATTGCTATTTCAAGTGTGGTAGGTATTCTAGAATCCAGCCCATGTAGCTTACAATATACAACGTATTCATCAAAAATAGGAAAAATCTGACTTTTTTTTTTGTAAAAAATCATATAAATATTTGTTTGCGCGCCCGTATTTTATAATTTTTCATCATATTTTATCCGCCGTATAGGTCCAAAAAGCATGTTTATAAATGTTTTTAACAAAAATTATCCATTTCAAGAATAGGACAAATCTGACTTTATTTTTGTAAAAAATCATATAAATATTTGCTTCCGCGCCCGAATTTTATAATTTTTCATCATAATTTACGTAAAAGAAAACATTGCAACAAAAAATTGCTATTTCAAGTGTGGTAGGTATTCTAGAATCCAGCCAATGAAGCTTACAATATACAACGTATTCATCAAAAATAGTTAGAATCTGACTTTTTTTTGTAAAAAATCATAAATATTTGTTTGCGCGCCAGAATTTTATAATTTTTCATCATATTTTATCCGCAGTATAGGTCCAAAATCATGTTTATGAACGTTTTAACAAAAATATCCATTTCAAAAATATGTAAAATCTGACTTTACTTTTGTAAAAAATCACATAAATATTTGCTTCCCAGCCCGAATTTTTCATCATATTTTAGCTAAAAGACAACATTGTAACAAGAAAATTGCTATTTCAAGTGTGTTAGGTATTCTAGAATCCAGCCCATGTAGCTTACAATATACAACGTATTCATCAAAAATAGGTAAAATCTGCCTTTTTTTTTGTAAAAAATCATATAAATATTTGTTTGCGCGCCCGAATTTTATAATTTTTCATCATATTTTATCCGCAGTATAGGTCCAAAAGCATGTTTTATGAATGTTTTAACATAAATATCCATTTCAAGAATAGGAAAAATATGACTTTAATTTTGTAAAAAATCATATAAATATTTGCTTGCGCGCCCGAATTTATGATTTTTCATCATATTTTAGGTAAAAGAAAACATTGCAACAAGAAAATTGCTATTTCAAGTGTGGTAGGTATTCTAGAATCCAGCCAATGAAGCTTACAATATACAACGTATTCATCAAAAATTGGTAAAATCTGACTTTATTTTTTGTAAAAAATTATATAAATATTTGCTTTCGCGCTCGAATTTTATAATTTTTCATCATATTTTATCCATAGTATAGGTCCTAAATCATGTTTATGAACGTTTTAAACAAAAATATCCATTTCAAAAATATGTAAAATCTGACTTTACTTTTGTAAAAAATCATATAAATATTTGCTTCCGCGCCCGAATTTTATGATTTTTCATCATATTTTAGCTAAAAGAAAACATTGCAACAAGAAAATTGCTATTTCAAGTGTGTTAGGTATTCTAGAATCCAGCCCATGTAGCTTACAATATACAACGTATTCATCAAAAATAGGTAAAATCTGACTTTTTTTTTGTAAAAAATCATATAAATAATTGTTTGCGCGCCCGAATTTTATAATTTTTCATCATATTTTATCCGCAGTATAGGTCCAAAAGCATGTTTATGAATGTTTTAACATAAATATCCAATTCAAGAATAGGAAAAATCTGACTTTATTTTTGTAAAAAATCATATAAATATTTGCTTCCGCGCCCGTATTTTAAGATTTTTCATCATATTTTAGCTAAAAGAAAACATTGCAACAAGAAAATTGCTATTTCAAGTGTGGTAGGTATTCCAGAATCCAGCCCATGTAGCTTACAATACACAACGTATTCATCAAAAATAGGAAAAATCTGACTTTTTTTTTGTAAAAAATCATATAAATATTTGTTTGCGCGCCCGAATTTTATAATTTTTCATTATATTTTATCCGCAGTATAGGTCCAAAAGCATGTTTATGAATGTTTTAACAAAAATATCCATTTCAAAAATAGGAAAAATCTGACTTTATTTTTGTAAAAAATCATTTAAATATTTGCTTCCGCGCCCGAATTTTATGATTTTTCATCATAATTTAAGTAAAAGAAAACATTGCAACAAAAAAATTGCTATTTCAAGTGTGGTAGGTATTCTAGAATCCAGCCAATGAAGCTTACAATATACAACGTATTCATCAAAAATAGTTAAAATCTGACTTTTTTTTTGTAAAAAATCATATAAATATTTGTTTGCGCGCCCGAATTTTGTAATTTTCCATCATATTTTATCCGCAGTATAGGTCAAAAAGCATGTTTATGAACTTTTTAACAAAAATATCCATTTCAAAAATATGTAAAATCTGACTTTATTTTTGTAAAATATCATATAAATATTTGCTTCCGCGCCCGAATTTTATGATTTTTCATCATATTTTAGCTAAAAGAAAACATTGCAACAAGAAAATTGCTATTTCAAGTGTGGTAGGTATTCTAGAATCCAGCCCATGTAGCTTACAATATACAACGTATCATCAAATATAGGAAAAATCTGACTTTTTTTTTTTGTAAAAAATCATATAAATATTTGTTTGCGCGCCCGAAATTTTATAATTTTTCATCATATTTTATCCGCAGTATAGGTCCAAAAGCATGTTTATGAATGTTTTAACAAAAATATCCATTTCAAGAATAGGATAAATCTGACTTTATTTTTGTAAAAAATCATATAATATTTGCTTCCGCGCCCGAATTTTATGATTTTTCATCATATTTTAGCTAAAAGAAAACATTGCAACAAGAAAATTGCTATTTCAAGTGTGGTAGGTATTCTAGAATCCAGCCAATAAAGCTTACAATATACAACGTATTCATCAAAAATAGGAAATATCTGACTTTTTTTTGTAAAAAATCATATAAATATTTGTTTGCGCGCCCGAATTTTATAAATTTCCATCATATTTTATCCGCAGTATAGGTCCAAAAGTATGTTTATGAATGTTTTAACTAAAATATCCATTTCAAGAATAGGAAAAATCTGACTTTATTTTTGTAAAAAATCTAATAAATATTTGGTTCCGCGCTCGAATTTTATTGATTTTTCATCATAATTTAAGTAAAAGAAAACATTGCAACAAAAAAAATTGCTATTTCAAGTGTGGTAGGTATTCTAGAATCCAGCCAATGAAGCATACAATATACAACGTTTTCATTAAAAATAGTTAAAATCTGACTTTTTTTTTGTAAAAAATCATATAAATATTTGTTTGCGCGCCCGAATTTTATAATTTTTCATCATATTTTTATCCGCAGTATAGGTCCAAAAGCATGTTTATGAACGTTTTAACAAAAATATCTATTTCAAAAATATGTAAAATCTGACGTTATTTTTGTAAAAAATCATATAAATATTTGCTTCCGCGCCCGAATTTTATGATTTCCCATCATATTTTAGCTAAAAGAAAACATTGCAACAAGAAAATTGCTATTTCAAGTGTGTTAGGTATTCTAGAATCCAGCCCATGTAGCTTACAATATACAACGTATTCATCAAAAATAGGTAAAATCTGACTTTTTTTTTGTAAAAAATCATATAAATATTTGTTTGCGCGCCCGTATTTTATAATTTTTTCATCATATTTTATCCGTAATATAGGTCCAAAAGCATGTTTATGAATGTTTCAGCAAAAATATCCATTTCCAGAATAGGAAAAATCTGACTTTATTTTTGTAAAAAATCATATAAATATTTGCTTCCGCGAACGAATTTTAAGATTTTTCATCATATTTAAGGTAAAAGAAAACATTGCAACAAGAAAATTGCTATTTCAAGTGTGGTAGGTATTCTAGAATCCAGCCAATGAAGCTTACAATATATAACGTATTCATCAAAAATTGGTAAAATCTGACTTTATTTTTGTAAAAAATTATATAAATATTTGCTTCCTCGCCCGAATTTTATAATTTTCCATCATATTTTATCTGCAGTATAGGTCCAAAAGCATGTTTATGAACGTTTTAACAAAAAATATCCATTTCAAAAATATAGTAAAATCTGACTTTATTTTTGTAAAAAATCATATAAATATTTGCTTCCGCGCCCGAATTTTATGATTTTTCATCATATTTTAGCTAAAAGAAAACATTGCAACAAGAAAATTGCTATATCAAGTGTGGTAGGTATTCTAGAATCCAGCCCATGTAGCTTACAATATACAACGTATTCATCAAAAATATGAAAAATCTGACTTTTTTTTTGTAAAAAATCATATAAATATTTGTTTGCGCGCCCGAATTTTATAATTTTCTTATCATATTTTTATCCGCAGTATAGGTCCAAAAGCATGTTTATGAATGTTTTAACTAAAATATCCATTTCAAGATAGGAAAAATCTGACTTTATTTTTGTAAAAAATCATATAAATATTTGCTTCCGCGCCCGAATTTTATGATTTTTCATCATAATTTAGTAAAAGAAAACATTGCAACAAAAAAAATTGCTATTTCAAGTGTGGTAGGTATTCTAGAATCCAGCCAATGAAGCATACAATATACAACGTATTCATCAAAAATAGTTAAAATCTGACTTTTTTTTGTAAAAAATCATATAAATATTTGTTTGCGCGCCCGAATTTTATAATTTTTCATCATATTTTATCCGCAGTATAGGTCCAAAAGCATGTTTATGAACGTTTTAACAAAAATATCCATTTCAAAAATATGTAAAATCTGACATTATTTTTGTAAAAAATCATATAAATATTTGCTTCCGCGCCCGAATTTTATGATTTCTCATCATATTTTAGCTAAAAGAAAACATTGCAACAAGAAAATTGCTATTTCAAGTGTTTTAGGTATTCTAGAATCCAGCCCATGTAGCTTACATTATACAACGTATTCATCAAAAATAGGTAAAATCTGACTTTTTTTTTGTAAAAAATCATATAAATATTTGTTTGCGCGCCCGAATTTTATAATTTTTCATCATATTTTATCCGCAATATAGGTCCTAAAGCATGTTTATGAATGTTTTAGCAAAAATATCCATTTCCAGAATAGGGAAAATCTGACTTTATTTTTGTAAAAAATCATATAAATATTTGCTTCCGCGCCCGAATTTTAAGATTTTTCATCATATTTAAGGTAAAAGAAAACATTGCAACAAGAAAATTGCTATTTCAAGTGTGGTAGGTATTCTAGAATCCAGCCAATGAAGCTTACAATATATAACGTATTCATCAAAAATTGGTAAAATCTGACTTTATTTTTGTAAAAAATTATATAAATATTTGCTTCCTCGCCCGAATTTTATAATTTTCCATCATATTTTACCCGCAGTATAGGTCCAAAAGCATGTTTATAAATGTTTTAACAAAAATATCCATTTCAAGAATAGGAAAAAATCTGCTTTTATTTTTGTAAAAAATCATACAAATATTTGCTTCCACGCCCGAATTTTATAATTTTTCATCATAATTTAAGTAAAAGAAAACATTGCAACAAAAAAAATTGCTATTTCAAGTGTGGTAGGTATTCTAGAATCCAGCCAATGAAGCTTACAATATACAACGTATTCATCAAAAATAGTTAAAATCTGACTTTTTTTTTGTAAAAAAACATATAAATATTTGTTTGCGCGCCCGAATTTTATAATTTTCCATCATATTTTATCCGCAGTATAGGTCCAAAAGCATGTTTATGAACGTTTTAACAAAAATATCCATTTCAAAAATATGTAAAATCTGACTTTATTTTTGTAAAAAATCATATAAATATTGGTTTCCGCGCCCAAATTTTATGATTTTTTCATCATATTTTAGGTAAAAGAAAACATTGCAACAAGAAAATTGCTATTTCAAGTGTGGTAGGTATTCTAGAATCCAGCCAATGAAGCTTACAATATACAACGTATTCATAAAAAATTGGTAAAATCTGACTTTATTTTTGTAAAAAATTATATAAAATATTTGCTTCCGCGCTCGAATTTTATAATTTTTCATCATATTTTATTCATAGTATAGGTCCAAAATCATGTTTATGAACGTTTTAACAAAAATATCCATTTCAAAAATATGTAAAATCTGACTTTATTTTTGTAAAAAATCATATAAATATTTGCTTCCGCGCCCGAATTTTAAGATTTTTCATCATATTTTAGGTAAAAGAAAACATTGCAACAAGAAAATTGCTATTTCAAGTGTGGTAGGTATTCTAGAATCCAGCCAATGAAGCTTACAATATATAACGTATTCATCAAAAATTGGTAAAATCTGACTTTATTTTTGTAAAAAATTATATAAATATTTGCTTCCGCGCTCGAATTTTATAATTTTTCATCATATTTTATCCATAGTATAGGCCCAAAATCATGTTTATGAACGTTTTAACAAAAAATATCCATTTCAAAAATATGTAAAATCTGACTTTATTTTTGTAAAAAATCATATAAATATTTGCTTCCGAGCCCGAATTTTATGATTTTTCATCATATTTTAGCTAAAAGAAAACATTGCAACAAGAAAATTGCTATTTCAAGTGTGTTAGGTATTTTAGAATCCAGCCCATGTAGCTTACAATATACAACGTATTCATCAAAAATAGGTAAAATCGACTTTTTTTTGTAAAAAATCATATAAATATTTGTTTGCGCGCCCGAATTTTATAATTTTTCATCATATTTTATCCGCAGTATAGGTCCAAAAGCATGTTTATAAATGTTTAACATAAATATCCGGTTCAAGAATAGGAAAAATCTGACTTTATTTTTGTAAAAAATCATTAAATATTTGCTTCCGAGCCCGAATTTTATGATTTTTCATCATATTTTAGCTAAAAGAAAACATTGCAACAAGAAAAATTGCTATTTCAAGTGTGGTAGGTATTCTAGAATCCAGCCCATGTAGCTTACAATATACAACGTATTCATTAAAAATAGGAAAAATCTGACTTTTTTTTGTAAAAAATCATATAAATATTTGTTTGCGCGCCCGAATTTTATAATTTTTCATCATTTTATCCGCAGTATAGGTCCAAAAGAATGTTTATGAATGTTTTAACAAAAATATCCATTTTAAGAATAGGAAAAATCTGACTTTATTTTTGTAAAAAATCATATAAATATTTGCTTCCGCGCCCGAATTTTATGATTTTTCATCGTAATTTAAGTAAAAGAAAACATTGCAACAAAAAAATTGCTATTTCAAGTGTGGTAGGTATGCTAGAATCCAGCCAATGAAGCTTACAATATACAACGTATTCATCAAAAATAGTTAAAATCTGACTTTTTTTTTGTAAAAAATCATATAAATATTTGTTTGCGCGCCCGAATTTTATAATTTTCCATCATATTTTATCCGCAGTATAGGTCCAAAAGCATGTTTATGAACGTTTTAAACAAAAATATCCATTTCAAAAATATGTAAAATCTGACTTTATTTTTGTAAAAAATCATATAAATATTTGCTTCCGCGCCCGAATTCTATGATTTTTCATCATATTTTAGCTAAAAGAAAACATTGCAACAAGAAAATTGCTATTTCAAGTGTGGTAGGTATTCTAGAATCCAGCCCATGTAGCTTACAATATACAACGTATTCATCAAAAATAGGAAAAATCTGACTTTTTTTTTTGTAAAAAATCATATAAATATTTGTTTGCGCGCCCGTATTTTATAATTTTTCATCATATTTTATCCGCAGTATAGGTCCAAAAGCATGTTTATAATTGTTTTAACAAAAATATCCATTTCAAGAATAGGAAAAATCTGACTTTATTTTTGTAAAAAATCATATAAATATTTGCTTCCGCGCCCGAATTTTATGATTTTTCATCATAATTTAAGTAAAAGAAAACATTGCAACAAAAACATTGCAATTTCAAGTGTGGTAGGTATTCTAGAATCCAGCCAATGAAGCTTACAATATACAACGTATTCATCAAAAATAGTTAAAATCTGACTTTTTTTTTGTAAATAATCATATAAATATTTGTTTGCGCGCCCGAATTTCATAATTTTTCATCATATTTTATCCGCAGTATAGGTCCAAAAGCATGTTTATGAACGTTTTAACAAAAATATCCATTTCAAAAATATGTAAAATCTGACTTTATTTTTGTAAAAATACATATAAATATTTGTTTCCGCGCCCCAAATTTTATGATTTTTCGTCATATTTTAGGTAAAAGAAAACATTGCAACAAGACAATTGCTATTTCAAGTGTGGTAGGTATTCTAGAATCCAGCCAATGAAGCTTACAATATACAAAGTATTCATAAAAAATTGGTAAAAATCTGACTTTATTTTGTAAAAAATTATATAAATATTTGCTTCCGCGCTCGAATTTTTATAATTTTTTTATCATATTTTATTCATAGTATAGGTCCAAAATCATGTTTATGAACGTTTTAACAAAAATATCCATTTCAAAAATATGTAAAATCTGACTTTATTTTGTAAAAAATCATATAAATATTTGTTTGCGCGCCCGAATTTTATCATTTTTAATCATATTTTCTCCGCAGTATAGGTCCAAAAGCATGTTTATGAATGTTTTAACATAAATATCCATTTCAAGAATAGGAAAAATCTGACTTTATTTTTTTAAAAAATCATATAAATATTTGCTTCCGCGCCCGAATTTGATGATTTTTTCATCATATTTTAGCTAAAAGAAAACATTGCAACAAGAAAATTGCTATTTCAAGTGTGGTAGGTATTCTAGAATCCAGCCCATGTAGCTTACAATATACAACGTATTCATCAAATTAGGAAAAATCTGACTTTTTTTTTGTAAAAAATCATATAATTATTTGTTTGCGCGCCCGAATTTTATAATTTTTCATCATATTTTATCCGCAGTATAGGTCCAAAAGCATGTTTATGAATGATTTTAACAAAAATATCCATTTCAAGAATAGGAAACTCTGAGATAGCGCGT
>JAQOWZ010000330.1:0-58197 GCA_035578165.1 Stenolophus ochropezus
ACGCGCTATCTCAGAGTCTGACTTTATTTTTGAAAAAATCATATAAATATCTGCTTCCGCGCCCGAATATTATAATTTTTCATCATATTTTATCCATATTATAGGTCCAAATGCATGTTTATGAACGTTTTAACAAAAATATCCATTTCAAAAATATGAAAATCTGACTTTATTTTTGTAAAAAATCATATAAATATTTGCTTCCGCGCCCGAATTTTATGATTTTTCATCATAATTTAGATAAAAGAAAACATTGCAACAAGAAAATTGCTATTTCAAGTGTGTTAGGTATTCTAGAATCCAGCCCATGTAGCTTACAATATACAATGTATTCATCAAAAATATGTAAAATCTGACTTCTTTTTGTAAAAAATCATAAAAATATTTGTTGCGCGCTCGAATTTTATAATTTTTTATCATATTTTATCCGCAGTATAGGTCCAAAAGCATGTTTATGAATGTTTTAACAAAAATATCCATTTCAAGAATAGGAAAAATCTGACTTTATTTTTGTAAAAAATCATATAAATATTGGCTTCCGCGCCCGAATTTTATGATTTTTCATCATATTTTAGCTAAAAGAAAACATTGCAAAAACAAAATTTGCTATTTCAAGTGTGTTAGGTATTCTAGAATCCAGCCCATGTAGCTTACAATATACAACGTATTCATCAAAAATAGGTAAAATCTGACTTTTTTTTTGTAAAAAATCATATAAATATTTGCTTCCGCGCCCGAATTTTATAATTTTTTATCATATTTTATTCACAGTATAAGTTCAAAAGCATGTTTATGAATGTTTTAACAAAAATATCCATTTCAAGAATAGGTAAAATCTGACATTATTTTGTAAAAAATCATATAAATATTTGCTTCCCGCGCCCGAATTTTATGATTTTTCATCATATTTTAGCTAAAAGAAAACATTGCAAAACAAAATTGCTATTTCAAGTGTGTTAGGTCTTCTAGAATCCAGCCCATGTAGCTTACAATATACAATATATTCATCAAAAATAGGTAAAATCTTACTTTTTTTTTTGTAAAAAATCATAAATATATGTTTGCGCACCCGAATTTTATAATTTTTCATCATATTTTATCCGCAGTATAGGTCCAAAAGCATGTTTATGAATATTTTAACAAAAATATCCCATTTCAAGAATAGGAAAAATCTGACTTTATTTTTGTAATAAATCATATAAATATTGGCTTCCGCGCCCGAATTTTATGATTTTTCATCATATTTTAGCTAAAAGAAAACATTGCAAAAACAAAATTGCTATTTCAAGTGTGTTAGGTATTCTAGAATCCAGCCCATGTAGCTTACAATATACAACGTATTCATCAAAAATAGGTAAAATCTGACTTTTTTTTTGTAAAAAATCATATAAATATTTGCTTCCGCGCCCGAATTTTATAATTTTTTATCATATTTTATTCACAGTATAAGTTCAAAAGCATGTTTATGAATGTTTTAACAAAAATATCCATTTCAAGAATAGGTAAAATCTGACATTATTTTGGTAAAAAATCATATAATATTTGCTTCCGCGCCGGAATTTTATGATTTTTCATCATATTTTAGCTAAAAGAAAACATTGCAACAAGAAAACTGCTATTTCAAGTGTGTTAGGTATTCTAGAATCCAGCCCATGTAGCTTACAATATACAAGATATTCATCAAAAATAGGTAAAATCTGACTTTATTTTTGTAAAAAATTATATAAATATTTGCTTCCGCGCTCGAATTTCATAATTTTTCATCATATTTTATCCATAGTATAGGTCCAGAAGCATGTTTATGAACGTTTTAACAAAAATATCCATTTCAAAAATATGTTAAATCTAACTTTATTTTTGTAAAAAATCATATAAATATTTGCTTCCAAGCCCAAATTTTATGATTTTTTATCATATTTTAGCTAGAAGAAAACATTGCAACAAGAAAATTGCTATTTCAAGTGTGTTAGGTATTCTAGAATCCAGCCCATGTAGCTTACAATATACAATGTATTCATCAAAAATAGGTAAAATCTGACTTTTTTTTGTAAAAAATCATAAAAATATTTGTTTGCGCGCCCGAATTTTTATAATTTTTCATCATATTTTATCTGCAGTATAGGTCCAAAAGCATGTTTATGAATGTTTTAACAAAAAATGTCTATTTCAAGAATAGGAAAATTCTGACTTTATTTTTGTAAAAAATCATATAAATATTTGCTTCCGCGCCCGAATTTTATGATTTTTCATCATATTTTAGCTAAAAGAAAACATTGCAACAAGAAAATTGCTATTTCAAGTGTGTTAGTTATTCTAGAATCCAGCCCATGTAGCTTACAATATACAAGATATTCATCAAAAATAGGTAAAATCTGACTTTATTTTTGTAAAAAATTATATAAATATCTGCTTCCGCGCTCGAATTTCATAATTTTTCATCATATTTTATCCATAGTATAGGTCCAAAAGCATGTTTATGAACGTTTTTAACAAAAATATGTTAAATCTGACTTTATTTTTGTAAAAAATCATATAAATATTTGCTTCCGCGCCCGAATTTTATGATTTATCATCATATTTTAGCTAAAAGAAAACATTGCAACTAGAAAATTGCTATTTGAAGAGTGTTAGGTATTCTAGAATCCAGCCCATGTAGCTTACAATATACAATGTATTCATCAAAATAGGTAAAATCTGACTTTTTTTTGTAAAAAATCATAAAAATATTTGTTTGCGCGCCCGAATTTTATAATTATTCATCATATTTTATCCGCAGCATAGCTCCAAAAGCATGTTTATGAATGTTTTAACAAAAACATCCATTTCAAGAATAGGAAAAATCTGACTTTATTTTTGTAAAAAATCGTATAAATATATTGCTTCCGCGCCCGAATTTTATGATTTTTCATCATATTTTAGCTAAAAGAAAACATTGCAACTAGAAAATTGCTATTTCAAGTGTGTTAGGTATTCTAGAATCCAGCCCATGTAGCTTACAATATACAATGTATTCATCAAAAATATGTAAAATCTGACTTCTTTTTGTAAAAAATCATAAAAATATTTGTTTGCGCGCTCGAATTTTATAATTTTTTATCATATTTTATCCGCAGTATAGGTCCAAAAGCATGTTTATGAATGTTTTAACAAAAATATCCATTTCAAGAATAGGAAAAATCTGACTTTATTTTTGTAAAAAATCATATAAATATTGGCTTCCGCGCCCGAATTTTATGATTTTTCATCATATTTTAGCTAAAAGAAAACATTGCAAAAACAAAATTGCTATTTCAAGTGTGTTAGGTATTCTAGAATCCAGCCCATGTAGCTTACAATATACAACGTATTCATCAAAAATAGGTAAAATCTGACTTTTTTTTTTGTAAAAAATCATATAAATATTTGCTTCCGCGCCCGAATTTTATAATTTTTTATCATATTTTATTCACAGTATAAGTTCAAAAGCATGTTTATGAATGTTTTAACAAAAATATCCATTTCAAGAATAGGTAAAATCTGACATTATTTTGGTAAAAATCATATAAATATTTGGCTTCCGCGCCCGAATTTTTATGATTTTTCATCATATTTTAGCTAAAAGAAAACATTGCAAAAACAAAATTGCTATTTCAAGTGTGTTAGGTCTTCTAGAATCCAGCCCATGTAGCTTACAATATACAATATATTCATCAAAAATAGGTAAAATCTTACTTTTTTTTTGTAAAAAATCATAAATATATGTTTGCGCACCCGAATTTTATAATTTTTCATCATATTTTATCCGCAGTATAGGTCCAAAAGCATGTTTATGAATATTTTAACAAAAATATCCATTTCAAGAATAGGAAAAATCTGACTTTATTTTTGTAATAAATCATATAAATATTGGCTTCCGCGCCCGAATTTTATGATTTTTCATCATATTTTAGCTAAAAGAAAACATTGCAAAAACAAAATTGCTATTTCAAGTGTGTTAGGTATTCTAGAATCCAGCCCATGTAGCTTACAATATACAACGTATTCATCAAAAATAGGTAAAATCTGACTTTTTTTTTGTAAAAAATCATATAAATATTTGCTTCCGCGCCCGAATTTTATAATTTTTTATCATATTTTATTCACAGTATAAGTTCAAAAGCATGTTTATGAATGTTTTAACAAAAATATCCATTTCAAGAATAGGTAAAATCTGACATTATTTTGGTAAAAAATCATATAAATATTTGCTTCCGCGCCGGAATTTTATGATTTTTCATCATATTTTAGCTAAAGAAAACATTGCAACAAGAAAACTGCTATTTCAAGTGTGTTAGGTATTCTAGAATCCAGCCCATGTAGCTTACAATATACAAGATATTCATCAAAAATAGGTAAAATCTGACTTTATTTTTGTAAAAAATTATATAAATATTTGCTTCCGCGCTCGAATTTCATAATTTTTCATCATATTTTATCCATAGTATAGGTCCAGAAGCATGTTTATGAACGTTTTAACAAAAATATCCATTTCAAAAATATGTTAAATCTAACTTTATTTTTGTAAAAAATCATATAAATATTTGCTTCCAAGCCCAAATTTTATGATTTTTTATCATATTTTAGCTAGAAGAAAACATTGCAACAAGAAAATTGCTATTTCAAGTGTGTTAGGTATTCTAGAATCCAGCCCATGTAGCTTACAATATACAATGTATTCATCAAAAATAGGTAAAATCTGACTTTTTTTTGTAAAAAATCATAAAAATATTTGTTTGCGCGCCCGAATTTTATAATTTTTCATCATATTTTATCTGCAGTATAGGTCCAAAAGCATGTTTATGAATGTTTTAACAAAAAATGTCTATTTCAAGAATAGGAAAATTCTGACTTTATTTTTGTAAAAAATCATATAAATATTTGCTTCCGCGCCCGAATTTTATGATTTTTCATCATATTTTAGCTAAAAGAAAACATTGCAACAAGAAAATTGCTATTTCAAGTGTGTTAGTTATTCTAGAATCCAGCCCATGTAGCTTACAATATACAAGATATTCATCAAAAATAGGTAAAATCTGACTTTATTTTTGTAAAAAATTATATAAATATCTGCTTCCGCGCTCGAATTTCATAATTTTTCATCATATTTTATCCATAGTATAGGTCCAAAAGCATGTTTATGAACGTTTTAACAAAAATATGTTAAATCTGACTTTATTTTTGTAAAAAATCATATAAATATTTGCTTCCGCGCCCGAATTTTATGATTTATCATCATATTTTAGCTAAAAGAAAACATTGCAACTAGAAAATTGCTATTTGAAGAGTGTTAGGTATTCTAGAATCCAGCCCATGTAGCTTACAATATACAATGTATTTCATCAAAAATAGGTAAAATCTGACTTTTTTTTGTAAAAAATCATAAAAATATTTGTTTGCGCGCCCGAATTTTATAATTATTCATCATATTTTATCCGCAGCATAGCTCCAAAAGCATGTTTATGAATGTTTTAACAAAAACATCCATTTCAAGAATAGGAAAAATCTGACTTTATTTTGTAAAAAATCGTATAAATATATTGCTTCCGCGCCCCGAATTTTATGATTTTTCATCATATTTTAGCTAAAAGAAAACATTGCAACTAGAAAATTGCTATTTCAAGTTTGTTAGGTATCCTAGAATCCAGCCCATGTAGCTTACAATATAACAACATATTCATCAAAAATAGGTAAAATCTGACTTTTTTTTTTGTAAAAATCATATAAACATTTGTTTGCGCGCCCGAATTTTATAATTTTTCATCATATTTTATCCGCAGTATAGGTCCAAAAGCATGTTTATGAATATTTTAACAAAAATATCCATTTCAAGAATAGGAAAAATCTGACTCTATATTTGTCAAAAATCATATAAATATTTGCTTCCGCACCCGAATTTTATGATTTTTCATCATATTTTAGCTAAAAGAAAACATCGCAACAAGAAATAGCTATTTCAAGTGTGGTAGGTATTTTAGAATCCAGGCAATGAAGCTTAACAATATACAACGTATTCATCAAAAATAGGTAAAACCTGACTTTTTTTTTGTAAAAAATTATATAAATATTTGCTTTCGCGCTCGAGTTTTATAATTTTTCATCATATTTTATCCGCAGTATAGGTCCAAAAGCATGTTTATGAATGTTTTAAACAAAAATATCCATTTCAAGAATAGGAAAAATCAGACTTTATTTTTGTAAAAAATCATATAAATATTTGCTTCCGCGCCGGAATTTTATGATTTTTCATCATATTTTAGCTAAAAGAAAACATTGCAACAAGAAAACTGCTATTTCAAGTGTGTTAGGTATTCTAGAATCCAGCCCATGTAGCTTACAATATACAAGATATTCATCAAAAATAGGTAAAATCTGACTTTATTTTTGTAAAAAATTATATAAATATTTGCTTCCGCGCTCGAATTTCATAATTTTTCATCATATTTTATCCATAGTATAGGTCCAGAAGCATGTTTATGAACGTTTTAACAAAAATATCCATTTCAAAAATATGTTAAATCTAACTTTATTTTTGTAAAAAATCATATAAATATTTGCTTCCAAGCCCAAATTTTATGATTTTTTATCATATTTTAGCTAGAAGAAAACATTGCAACAAGAAAATTGCTATTTCAAGTGTGTTAGGTATTCTAGAATCCAGCCCATGTAGCTTACAATATACAATGTATTCATCAAAAATAGGTAAAATCTGACTTTTTTTTGTAAAAAATCATAAAAATATTTGTTTGCGCGCCCGAATTTTATAATTTTTCATCATATTTTATCTGCAGTATAGGTCCAAAAGCATGTTTATGAATGTTTTAACAAAAAATGTCTATTTCAAGAATAGGAAAATTCTGACTTTATTTTTGTAAAAAATCATATAAATATTTGCTTCCGCGCCCGAATTTTATGATTTTTCATCATATTTTAGCTAAAAGAAAAACATTGCAACAAGAAAATTGCTATTTCAAGTGTGTTAGTTATTCTAGAATCCAGCCCATGTAGCTTACAATATACAAGATATTCATCAAAAATAGGTAAAATCTGACTTTATTTTTGTAAAAAATTATATAAATATCTGCTTCCGCGCTCGAATTTCATAATTTTTCATCATATTTTATCCATAGTATAGGTCCAAAAGCATGTTTATGAACGTTTTAACAAAAATATGTTAAATCTGACTTTATTTTTGTAAAAAATCATATAAATATTGCTTCCGCGCCCGAATTTTATGATTTATCATCATATTTTAGCTAAAAGAAAACATTGCAACTAGAAAATTGCTATTTGAAGAGTGTTAGGTATTCTAGAATCCAGCCCATGTAGCTTACAATATACAATGTATTCATCAAAAATAGGTAAAATCTGACTTTTTTTTTGTAAAAAATCATAAAAATATTTGTTTGCGCGCCCGAATTTTATAATTATTCATCATATTTTATCCGCAGCATAGCTCCAAAAGCATGTTTATGAATGTTTTAACAAAAACATCCATTTCAAGAATAGGAAAAATCTGACTTTATTTTTGTAAAAAATCGTATAAATATATTGCTTCCGCGCCCGAATTTTATGATTTTTCATCATATTTTAGCTAAAAGAAAACATTGCAACTAGAAAATTGCTATTTCAAGTTTGTTAGGTATCCTAGAATCCAGCCCATGTAGCTTACAATATACAACATATTCATCAAAAATAGGTAAAAATCTGACTTTTTTTTTGTAAAAATCATATAAACATTTGTTTGCGCGCCCGAATTTTATAATTTTTCATCATATTTTATCCGCAGTATAGGTCCAAAAGCATGTTTATGAATATTTTAACAAAAATATCCATTTCAAGAATAGGAAAAATCTGACTCTATATTTGTCAAAAATCATATAAATATTTGCTTCCGCACCCGAATTTTATGATTTTTCATCATATTTTAGCTAAAAGAAAACATCGCAACAAGAAAATAGCTATTTCAAGTGTGGTAGGTATTTTAGAATCCAGGCAATGAAGCTTAACAATATACAACGTATTCATCAAAAATAGGTAAAATCTGACTTTTTTTTTGTAAAAAATTATATAAATATTTGCTTTCGCGCTCGAGTTTTATAATTTTTCATCATATTTTATCCGCAGTATAGGTCCAAAAGCATGTTTATGAATGTTTTAACAAAAATATCCATTTCAAGAATAGGAAAAATCAGACTTTATTTTTGTAAAAAATCATATAAATATTTGCTTCCGCGCCCGAATTTGATGATTTTTCATCATATTTTAGCTAAAAGAAAACATTGCAACAAGAAAATTGCTATTTAAAATGTATTAGGTAATCTAGAATCCAGCCCATGTAGCTTACAATATACAATGTATTCATCAAAAATAGGTAAAATCTGACTTTTTTTTTGTAAAAAATCATAAAAATATTTGTTTGCGCGCCCGAATTTTATAATTTTTTATCATATTTTATCCGCAGTATAGGTCCAAAAGCATGTTTATGAATGTTTTAACAAAAATATCCATTTCAAGAATAGGTAAAATCTGACTTTTTTTGTAAAAAATCATATAAATATTTGCTTCCGCGCCCGAATTTTATAATTTTTTCATCATATTTTATCCACGGTATAGGTCCAAAAGCATGTTTATGAATGTATTAACAAAAATATCCATTTCAAGAATATGTAAAATCTGACTTAATTTTTGTAAAAAATCATATAAATATTTGCTTCCGCGCCTGAATTTTATGATTTTTCATCATATTTTAGCTAAAAGAAAACATTGCAACAAGAAATTTGCTATTTCAAGTGTGTTAGGTATTTTAGAATCCAGCCCATGTAGCTTACAATACACAACGTATTCATCAAAAATAGGTAAAATCTGACTTTATTTTTGAAAAAATCATATAAATATCTGCTTCCGCGCCCGAATATTATAATTTTTCATCATATTTTATCCATATTATAGGTCCAAATGCATGTTTATGAACGTTTTAACAAAAATATCCATTTCAAAAATATGAAAATCTGACTTTATTTTTGTAAAAAATCATATAAATATTTGCTTCCGCGCCCGAATTTTATGATTTTTCATCATAATTTAGGTAAAAGAAAACATTGCAACAAGAAAATTGCTATTTCAAGTGTGTTAGGTATTCTAGAATCCAGCCCATGTAGCTTACAATATACAATGTTTTCATCAAAAATATGTAAAATCTGACTTCTTTTTGTAAAAAATCATAAAAATATTTGTTTACGCGCTCGAATTTTATAATTTTTTATCATATTTTATCCGCAGTATAGGTCCAAAAGCATGTTTATGAATGTTTTAACAAAAATATCCATTTCAAGAATAGGAAAAATCTGACTTTATTTTTGTAAAAAATCATATAAATATTGGCTTCCGCGCCCGAATTTTATGATTTTTCATCATATTTTAGCTAAAAGAAAACATTGCAAAAACAAAATTGCTATTTCAAGTGTGTTAGGTATTCTAGAATCCAGCCCATGTAGCTTACAATATACAACGTATTCATCAAAAATAGGTAAAATCTGACTTTTTTTTTGTAAAAAATCATATAAATATTTGCTTCCGCGCCCGAATTTTATAATTTTTTATCATATTTTATTCACAGTATAAGTTCAAAAGCATGTTTATGAATGTTTTAACAAAAATATCCATTTAAAGAATAGGTAAAATCTGACATTATTTGGTAAAAATCATATAAATATTTGCTTCCGCGCCTGAATTTTATGATTTTTCATCATATTTTAGCTAAAAGAAAACATTGCAAAAACAAAATTGCTATTTCAAGTGTGTTAGGTCTTCTAGAATCCAGCCCATGTAGCTTACAATATACAATATATTCATCAAAAATAGGTAAAATCTTACTTTTTTTTTGTAAAAAATCATAAATATATGTTTGCGCACCCGAATTTTATAATTTTTCATCATATTTTATCCGCAGTATAGGTCCAAAAGCATGTTTATGAATGTTTTAACAAAAATATCCATTTCAAGAATATAAAAAATCTGACTTTATTTTTGTAATAAATCATATAAATATTGGCTTCCGCGCCCGAATTTTATGATTTTTCATCATATTTTATCTGCAGTATAGGTCCAAAAGCATGTTTATGAATGTTTTAACAAAAAATGTCTATTTCAAGAATAGGAAAATTCTGACTTTATTTTTGTAAAAAATCATATAAATATTTGCTTCCGCGCCCGAATTTTATGATTTTTCATCATATTTTAGCTAAAAGAAAACATCGCAACAAGAAAATAGCTATTTCAAGTGTGGTAGGTATTCTAGAATCCAGCCAATGAAGCTTACAATATACAACGTATTCATCAAAAATAGGTAAAATCTGACTTTTTTTTTTGTAAGAAATTATATAAATATTTGCTTTCGCGCTCGAGTTTTATAATTTTTCATCATATTTTATCCGCAGTATAGGTCCAAAAGCATGTTTATGAATGTTTTAACAAAAATATCCATTTCAAGAATAGGAAAAATCAGACTTTATTTTGTAAAAAATCATATAAATATTTGCTTCCGCGCCCGAATTTTATGATTTTTCATCATAATTTAGGTAAAAGAAAACATTGCAACAAGAAAAATGCTATTTCAAGTGTGGTAGGTGTTCTAGAATCCAGCCAATGAAGCTTACAATATACAACATATTCATCAAAAATAGGTAAAATCTGACTTTATTTTTGTAAAAAATCATATAAATATTTGCTTCCGCGCCCGAATTTTATAATTTTTTATCATATTTTATCCATAGTATAGGTCCAAAAGCATGCTTATGAACGTTTTAACAAAAATATCCATTTCAAGAATATGTAAAATCTGACTTAATTTTTGTAAAAAATCATATAAATATTTGCTTCCGCGCCTGAATTTTATGATTTTTCATCATATTTTAGCTAAAAGAAAACATTGCAACAAGAAATTTGCTATTTCAAGTGTGTTAAGTATTTTAGAATCCAGCCCATGTAGCTTACAATACATAACGTATTCATCAAAAATTGGTAAAATCTGAGTTTTTTTTGTAAAAAATCATATAAATATATGCTTCCGCGCCCGAATTTTATAATTTTTTCATCATATTTTATTCACAGTATAGGTCCAAAAGCATGTTTATGAATGTTTTAACAAAAATATCCATTTCAAGAATAGGTAAAATCTGACTTTATTTTGGTAAAAAAATCATATAAATATTTGCTTCCGCGACCGAATTTTATGATTTTTCATCATAATTTGGAGAAGAAAAAACATTGCAACAAAAAACGCGCTATCTCAGAGTGGTAGGTATTCTAGAATCCAGCCAATGAAGCTTACAATATACAACGTATTCATCAAAAATAGGTAAAATCTGACTTAATTTTTGTAAAAAATCATATAAATATCTGCTTCCGCGCCCGAATATTATAATTTTTCATCATATTTTATCCATATTATAGGTTCAAAAGCATGTTTATGAACGTTTTAACAAAAATATCCATTTCAAAAATATGAAAATCTGACTTTGTTTTTGTAAAAAATCATATAAATATTTGCTTCCGCGCTCGAATTTTATGATTTTTCATCATATTTTAGCTAAAAGAAAGCATAGCAACATGAAATTTCTATTTCAAGTGTGTTAGGTATTCTAGAATCCAGCCCATGTAGTCTTACAATATACAACGTTTTCATCAAAAATAGGTAAAATCTGACTTTTTTTGTAAAAAATTATATAAATTATTTGCCTTCCGCGTTTGAATTTTATAATTGTTTATTATATTTTATCCATAGTATAGGTGCAAAAGCATGTTTATGAACGTTTTATCCAAAATATCAATTTCAAAAATATGTAAAATCTGACTTTATTGTTGTAAAAAATCATATAAATATTTGCTTCCGCGCCCGAATTTTAAGATATTTCATCATATTTTAGCTAAAAGAAAACATTGCAACAAGAAAATTTCTATGTCAAGTGTGTTAAGTATTCTAGAATCCAGCCCATGTAGCTTACAATATACAACGTATTCATCAAAAAAAGGTAAAATCTGACTTTTTTTTGTAAAAAATCATATAAATATTTGTTTGCGCGCACGAATTTTATAATTTTTCATCATATTTTATCCGCAGTATAGGTCCAAAAGCATGTTTATGAATGTTTTAACAAAAATATCCATTTCAAGAATAGGAAAAATCAAACTTTATTTTTGTAAAAAATCATATAAATATTTGCTTCCGCGCCCGAATTTTATGATTTTTCATCATATTTTAGCTAAAAGAAAACATTGCAACAAGAAAATTTCTATTTCAAGTGTGTTAGGTATTCTAGAATCCAGCCCATGTAGCTTACAATATACAACGTATTCATCAAAAATAGGTAAAATCTGACTTTTTTTTGTAAAAAATTATATAAATATTATGCTTCCGCGTTTGAATTTTATAATTTTTTATCATATTTTATCCATAGTATAGGACCAAAAGCATGTTTATGAACGTTTTTTAAAAATATCCATTTCAAAATATGAATATCTGACTTTATTTTTGTAAAAAATCATATAAATATTTGCTTCCGCGCCCGAATTTTATGATTTTTCATCATATTTTAGCTAAAAGAAAACATAGCAACAAGAAAATTTCTATGTCAAGTGTGTTAAGTATTCTAGAATCCAGCCCATGTAGCTTACAATATACAACGTATTCATCAAAAAAAGGTAAAATCTGACTTTTTTTTGTAAAAAATCATATAAATATTTGTTTGCGCGCCCGAATTTTATAATTTTTCATCATATTTTATCCGCAGTATAGGTCCAAAAGCATGTTTATGAATGTTTTAACAAAAATATCCATTTCAAGAATAGGAAAAATCAGACTTTATTTTTGTAAAAAATCATATAAATATTTGCTTCCGCGCCCGAATTTTATGATTTTTCATCATATTTTAGCTAAAAGAAAACATTGCAACAAGAAAATTTCTATTTCAAGTGTGTTAGGTATTCTAGAATCCAGCCCATGTAGCTTACAATATACAACGTATTCATCAAAAATAGGTAAAATCTGACTTTTTTTTGTAAAAAATTATATAAATATATGCTTCCGCGTTTGAATTTTATAATTTTTTATCATATTTTATCCATAGTATAGGACCAAAAGCATGTTTATGAACGTTTTTAAAAATATCCATTTCAAAAATATGAATATCTGACTTTATTTTTGTAAAAAATCATATAAATATTTGCTTCCGCGCCCGAATTTTATGATTTTTCATCATATTTTAGCTAAAAGAAAACATAGCAACAAGAAAATTTCTATGTCAAGTGTGTTAAGTATTCTAGAATCCAGCCCATGTAGCTTACAATATACAACGTATTCATCAAAAAAAGGTAAAATCTGACTTTTTTTTGTAAAAAATCATATAAATATTTGTTTGCGCGCCCGAATTTTATAATTTTTCATCATATTTTATCCGCAGTATAGGTCCAAAAGCATGTTTATGAATGTTTTAACAAAAATATCCATTTCAAGAATAGGAAAAATCAGACTTTATTTTTGTAAAAAATCATATAAATATTTGCTTCCGCGCCCGAATTTTATGATTTTTCATCATATTTTAGCTAAAAGAAAACATTGCAACAAGAAAATTTCTATTTCAAGTGTGTTAGGTATTCTAGAATCCAGCCCATGTAGCTTACAATATACAACGTATTCATCAAAAATAGGTAAAATCTGACTTTTTTTTGTAAAAAATTATATAAATATTTGCTTCCGCGTTTGAATTTTATAATTTTTTATCATATTTTATCCATAGTATAGGACCAAAAGCATGTTTATGAACGTTTTTAAAAATATCCATTTCAAAAATATGAATATCTGACTTTATTTTTGTAAAAAATCATATAAATATTTGCTTCCGCGTCCGAATTTTATGATTTTTCATCATAATTTAGGTAAATGAAAACATTGCAACAAGAAAATTGCTATTTCAAGTGTGGTAGGTTTTCTAGAATCCAGCCAATGAAGCTTACAATATACAACGTATTCATCAAAAATAGGTAACATCTGACTTTATTTTTGTAAAAAATTATATAAATATTTGCTTCCGCGCTCGAATTTTATAATTTTTCATCATATTTTATCCATCGTATAGGTCCAAAAGCATGTTTATGAACGTTTTAACAAAAATATCCATTTGAAAAATATGTTAAATCTGACTTATTTTTTGTAAAAAATCATATAAATATTTGCTTCCGCGCCCGAATTTTATGATTTTTCATCATATTTTAGCTAAAAGAAAACATTGCAACAAGAAAATTGCTATTTCAAGTGTGTTAGGTATTCTAGATTCCAGCCCATGTAGCTTACAATATACAATGTATTCATCAAAAATATGTAAAATCTGACTTCTTTTTGTAAAAAATCATAAAAATATTTGTTTGCGCGCTCGAATTTTATAATTTTTTATGATATTTTATCCGCAGTATAGGTCCAAAAGCATGTTTATGAATGTTTTAACAAAAATATCCATTTCAAGAATAGGAAAAATCTGACTTTATTTTTGTAAAAAATCATATAAATATTGGCTTCCGCGCCCGAATTTTATGATTTTTCATCATATTTTAGCTAAAAGAAAACATTGCAAAAACAAAATTGCTATTTAAAGTGTGTTAGGTATTCTAGAATCCAGCCCATGTAGCTTACAATATACAACGTATTCATCAAAAATAGGTAAAATCTGACTTTTTTTTTGTAAAAAATCATATAAATATTTGCTTCCGCGCCCGAATTTTATAATTTTTTATCATATTTTATTCACAGTATAATTTCAAAAGCATGTTTATGAATGTTTTAACAAAAATATCCATTTCAAGAATAGGTAAAATCTGACTTTATTTTGGTAAAAAATCATATAAATATTTGCTTCCGCGCCCGAATTTTATGATTTTTCATCATATTTTAGCTAAAAGAAAACATTGCAAAAACAAAATTGCTATTTCAAGTGTGTTAGGTATTCTAGAATCCAGCCCATGTAGCTTACAATATACAATATATTCATCAAAAATAGGTAAAATCTGACTTTTTTTTTGTAAAAAATCATAAATATATGTTTGCGCACCCGAATTTTATAATTTTTCATCATATTTTATCCGCAGTATAGGTCCAAAAGCATGTTTATGAATGTTTTAACAAAAATATCCATTTCAAGAATAGGAAAAATCTGACTTTATTTTTGTAAAAAATCATATAAATATTGGCTTCCGCGCCCGAATTTTATGATTTTTCATCATATTTTAGCTAAAAGAAAACATTGCAAAAAGAAAATTGCTATTTCAAGTGTGTTAGGTATTCTAGAATCCAGCCCATGTAGCTTACAATATACAACGTATTCATCAAAAATAGGTAAAATCTGACTTTTTTTTGTAAAAAAATCATATAAATATTTGCTTCCGCGCCCGAATTTTATAATTTTTTATCATATTTTAATCACAGTATAAGTTCAAAAGCATGTTTATGAATGTTTTAACAAAAATATCCATTTCAAGAATAGGTAAAATCTGACATTATTTTGGTAAAAAATCATATAAATATTTGCTTCCGCGACCGAATTTTATGATTTTTCATCATAATTTAGGTAAAAGAAAACATTGCAACAAGAAAATTGCTATTTCAAGTGTGGTAGGTGTTCTAGAATCCAGCCAATGAAGCTTACAATATACAACGTATTCATCAAAAATAGGTAAAATCTGACTTTATTTTTGTAAAAAATCATATAAATATTTGCTTCCGCGCCCGAATTTTATAATTTTTCATCATATTTTATCCATAGTATAAGTTCAAAAGCATGTTTATGAATGTTTTAACAAAAATATCCATTTCAAGAATAGGTAAAATCTGACTTTATTTTGGTAAAAAATCATATAAATATTTTCTTCCGCGACCGAATTTTATGATTTTTCATCATAATTTAGGTAAAAGAAAACATTGCAACAAGAAAATTGTTATTTCAAGTGTGGTAGGTATTCTAGAATCCAGCCCATGTAGCTTACAATATACAACGTATTCATCAAAAATAGGTAAAATCTGAATTTTTTTTGTAAAAAATTATATAAATATTTGCTTCCGCGTTTGAATTTTATAAATTTTTATCATATTTTATCCATAGTATAGGTCCAAAAGCATGTTTATGAACGTTTTAACCAAAATATTAATTTCAAAAATATGTAAAATCTGACTTTATTTTTGTAAAAAATCATATAAATATTTGCTTCCGCGCCCGAATTTTATAATTTTTCATCATATTTTATCCATAGTATAAGTTCAAAAGCATGTTTATGAATGTTTTAACAAAAATATCCATTTCAAAAATAGGAAAAATTAGACATTATTTTTGTAAAAAATCATATAAATATTTGCTTCCGCGCCCGAATTTTATGATTTTTCATCATATTTTAGGTAAAAGAAAACATTGCAACAAGAAAATTGCTATTTCAAGTGTGTTAGGTATTCTAGAATCCAGCCCATGTAGCTTACAATATACAACGTATTCATCAAAAATAGGTAAAATGTGACTTTTTTTTTGTAAAAAATTATATAAATATTTGTTTCCGCGCTCGAATTTTATAATTTTTCATCATATTTTATCCATAGTATAGGTCCAAAAGCATGTTTATGAACGTTTTAACAAAAATATCCATTTCAAAAATATGTAAAATCTGACGTTATTTTTGTAAAAAATCATATAAATATTTGCTTCCGCGCCCGAATTTTATGATTTTTCACCATAGTTTAGGTAAAAGAAAACATTGCAACAAGAAAACTGCTATTTCAAGTTTGTTAGGTATTCTAGAATCCAGTCCAATTAGCTTACAATATACAACGTATTCATCAAAAATAGGTAAAATCTGACTTTTTTTTGTAAAAAATTATATAAATAATTGTTTGCGCGCCCGAATTTTATAATTTTTCATCATATTTTATCCATAGTATAGGTCCAAAAGCATGTTTATGAACGTTTTAACAAAAATATCCATTTCAAAAATATGTAAAATCTGACGTTATTTTTGTAAAAAATCATATAAATATTTGCTTCCGCGCCCGAATTTTATGATTTTTCACCATAGTTTAGGTAAAAGAAAACATTGCAACAAGAAAACTGCTATTTCAAGTTTGTTAGGTATTCTAGAATCCAGTCCAATTAGCTTACAATATACAACGTATTCATCAAAAATAGGTAAAATCTGACTTTTTTTTGTAAAAAATCATATAAATAATTGTTTGCGCGCCCGAATTTTATAATTTTTCATCATATTTTATCCATAGTATAGGTCCAAAAGCATGTTTATGAACGTTTTAACAAAATTATCCATTTCAAAAATATGTAAAATCTGACTTTATTTTGTTAAAAAATCATATAAATATTTGCTTCCGCGCCCGAAATTTATGAATTTTCAACATAATTTAGGTAAAAGAAAACATTGCAACAAGAAAATTGCTATTTCAAGTGTGTTAGGTATTCTGGAATCCAGCCCATGCAGCTTACAATATACAACGTATTCATCAAAAATAGGTAAAATCTGACTTTTTTTTGTAAAAAATCATATAAATATTTGCTTCTGCGCCCGAATTTCATTTTTTTTCAACATATTTTATCCACAGTATAGGTCCAAAAGCATGTTTATGAATGTATTAACAAAAATATCCATTTCAAGAATAGGAAAAAGCTGACTTTATTTTTGTATAAAATCATATAAATATTTGCTTCCGCGCCCGAATTTTACGATTTTTCATCATAATTTAGGTAAAAGAAAACATTGCAACAAGAAAATTGCTATTTCAAGTGTGGTAGGTATTCTAGAATCCAGCTAATGAATCTTACAATATACAACGTATTCATCAAAAATAGATAAAATCAGACTTTTTTTTTTCGTAAAATATCATATAAATATTTGCTTCCGCGCCCGAATTTTATAATTTTTCATCATATTTTATCCACAGTATAGGTCCAAAAGCATGTTTATGAATGTATTAACAAAAATATCCATTTCAAGAATATGTAAAATCTGACTTTATTTTTGTAAAAAATCATATAAATATTTGCTTCCGCGCCGGAATTTTATGTTTTCTCATCCTAATTTAGGTAAAAAAAAAACATTGCAATAAGAAAATTGCTATTTTAAGTGTGATAGGTATTCTAGAATCCAGCCAATGAAGCTTACAATATACAACATATTCATTAAAAATAGGTAAAATCTGACTTTTTTTTGTAAAAAATCATATAAATATTTGCTTTCGCGCCCGAATTTTATAATTCTTCATCTTATTTTAACTAAAAGAAAACATTGCAACAAGATAATTGCTATTTCAAGTGTGGTTGGTATTCTAGAATCTAGCCCATGTAGCTTACAATATACAACTTATTCATTAAAATGACACCCGAAAATTGAATGTTTATTATCTGATTGGTACAACGTTATGGTCACTTTGCATGTCCAATGCTAAAATTATCCATAGTATGGATCCTAAAGCATGAATATGAATGTTGTAACGAAAATATCCATTTCAAGAATAGGTAAAGTCTGACTTTATTTTTGTAAAAAATTATATAAATATTTACTTCCGCGCCCGAATTTTATAATTTTTCATCATATTTTAGCTAAAAGAAAACACTGCAACAAGAAAAATGCTATTTCAAGTGTGGCAGGTATTCTAGAATCCAACCCATGTAGCTTACAATATACAACGTATTCATCAAATAATTGTAAAATATGACTTTATTTCTGTAAAATACCATATAAATATTTGCTTTCGCGCCTGAATTTTATAATTCTTTATCATATTTTTGCTAAAAGAAAACATTGCAATAATAAAATTGCTATTTCAAATGTGGTAGGTATTCTACAATCCAGGCAATGTAGATTACAATATACAACGTATTCATCAAGAATAGGTAAAATCTGACTTTATTTTTGTAAAGAATCAAATAAATATTTACTTCCGCGCCCGAATTTTATAATTTTTCATCATATTTTAGCTAAAAGAAAACATTGCAACAAGAAAATTGCTATTTTAAGTGTGGTACGTATTATAGAATCCAGCCCATGTATCTTACAATATACAACGTATTCATTAAAATGACACTCGAAAATTGAAGGTTTATTATCTGATTAGTACCACGTTATGGTCACTTTTGCAGGTCCGATGCTGAAATTATCCATAGTCTAGATCCTAAAGCATGATTATGAATATTTTAACAAAAATATCCATATCAAAATAGGTAAAATCTGACTTTATTTTTGTGAAAAATCATATAAATATTTACTTCCGCGCCCGAATTTTATAATTCTTCATCATATTTTAGCTAAAAGAAAACATTGCAATAAGAAAATTGCTATTTCAAGTGTGGTAGGTATTCTAGAATCCAGCATATGTAGCTTACAATATAGAACGTAGTCATCCAGCATAGGTAAAATCTGACTTTATTTTAGTAAAAAATCATATAAATATTTGCTTCCCCGCCCGAATTTTATAATTCTTCATCATATTTTAGCTAAAAGATAACATTGCAACAAGAAAATTGCTATACGAAGTGTGGTAGGTATTCAAGAATCCAGCCCATGTAGCTTACAAAATACAACGTATTCATCAAGAATAGGTAAAATCTGACTTTTTTTTAAAAAAAATCATATAAATATTTGCTTGCGCGCCCGAATTTTATAATTTTTTTTTATATTTTATCCACAGTATAGGTCCAAAAGCATTTTTATGAATGTTTTAACAAAAATATCCATTTCAAGAATAGGTAAAATCTGACTTTATTGTTGAAAAAAATCATATAAATATTCGCTTTTGCGCCCGAATTTTATGATTTTTTATCATATTTTAGGTAAAAGGAAACATTGCAACAAGAAAATTGCTATTTCCAGTGTGTTAGTTATTCTAGAATCCAGCCCATGTAGCTTACAATATACAACGTATTCATCAAAAATAGGTAAAATCTGACTTTTTTTTAAAAAAATCATATAAATATTTACTTCCGCGCCTGAATTTTATAATTTTTCATCATATTTTATCCACAGTATAGGTCCAAAAGCATTTTTATGAATGTTTTAACAAAAATATCCATTTAAAAAATAGGAAAAATCAGACATTATTTTTGTAAAAAATCATATAAATATTTGCTTCCGCGCCCGAATTTTATGATTTTTCATCATATTTTAGGTAAAAGAAAACATTGCAACAAGAAAATTGCTATTTCCAGTGTGTTAGTTATTCTAGAATCCAGCCCATGTAGCTTACAATATACAACGTATTCATCAAAAATAGGTAAAATCTGACTTTTTTTTTAAAAAAATCATATAAATATTTACTTCCGCGCCTGAATTTTATAATTTTTCATCATATTTTATCCACAGTATAGGTCCAAAAGCATTTTTATGAATGTTTTAACAAAAATATCCATTTCAAGAATAGGTAAAATCTGACATTATTGTTGTAAAAAATCATATAAATATTCGCTTTTGCGCCCGAATTTTATAATTTTTTATCATATTTTAGGTAAAAGGAAACATTGCAACAAGAAAATTGTTATTTCCAGTGTGTTAGTTATTCTAGAATCCAGCCCATGTAGCTTACAATATACAACGTATTCATCAAAAATAGGTAAAATCTGACTTTTTTTTAAAAAAAAAAATATAAATATTTGCTTGCGCGCCCGAATTTTATAATTTTTTATTATATTTTATCCACAGTATAGGTCCAAAAGCATGTTTATGAATGTTTTAACAAAAATATCTATTTCAAGAATAGGTAATATCTGACTTTATTTTTATAAAAAATTATATAAATATTTGCTTCCGAGCCCGAAACTTTATGATTTTATTGAAATATGTAAAATCTGATTTTATTTTTGTAAAAAATCATATAATTATTTGCTTCCGCGACCGAATTTTTAATTTTTTTATTATATATTATCCACGGTATAGGTCCAAAAGCATGTTTATGAATGGTTTAACAAAAATATCTATTTCAAGAATAGGTAATATCTGACTTTATTTTTGTAAAAAATTATATAAATATTTGCTTCCGCGCCCGAATTTTATTATTTTATTGAAATATATAAAATCTGACTTTATTTTTGTAAAAAATATATAAATATTTGCTCCCGCGCCCGAATTTGATAATTTTTCATCATATTTTATCCATAGTATAGGTCTAAAAGCATGTTTATGAATGTTTTAACAAAAATATCCCTTTCAAAAATAGGTAAAATCTGACTTTATTTTTGTAAAAAATCATATAAATATTTGCTTCCGCGGCCGAATTTTATGATTTTTCATCATATTTTAGCTAAAAGAAAACATTGCAACAAGAAAATTGCTATTTCAAGTGTGTTAGGTATTGTAGAATCCAGCCAATGTAGCTTACAATATACAACGTATTCAACAAGAATAGGTAAAATCTGACTTTATTTTTGTAAAAAACATATAAATATTTGCTTCCGCTCCCGAATTTTATAATTCTTCATCATATTGTAGCTAAAAGATAACAGTGCAACAAGAAAATTGCAATTTCAAATGTGGTAGGTATTCTAGAATCTAGCCCATATAGCTTACAATATACAACGTATTCATTAAAATGACACCCAAAAATTGAATGTTTATTATTTGATTGGTACCACGTTATGGTCACCTTTGCATGTCCAATGCTAAAATTATCCATATTATAGATCCTAAAGCATGAATATGAACGTTTTAACAAAAATATCCATTTCAAGAATAGGTACAATCTGACTTTATTTTTGTAAAAAATCATATATATATATTTGCTTCCGCGCTCGAATTTTATGATTTTTCATCATAATTTAGGTAAAAGAAAACATTGCAACAAGAAGATTGCTATTTCAAGTGTGGTAGGTATTCTAGAATCCAGCTAATGAAGCTTACAATATACAACGTATTCATCAAAAATTGGTAAAATCTGACTTTATTTTTGTAAAAAAATATATAAATATTTGCTTCCGCTCTCGAGTTTTATAATTTTTCATCATATTTTATCCATAGTATAGGCCCAAAAGCATGGTTATGAATGTTTTAACAAAAATATCCATTTCAAAAATAGGTAAAATCCGACTTTATTTTTGTAAAAAATCATATAAATATTTGCTTCCGCGCTTGTATTTTATGATTTTTCATCATATTTTAGCTAAAAGAAAACATTGCAACAAGAAAATTGTTATTTCAAGTTTGTTAGGTATTCTAGAATCCATCCCATGTAGCTTACAATATACAACGTATTCATCAAAAATAGGTAAAATCTGACTTTTTTTTGTAAAAAATCATATAAATATTTGCTTGCGCGCCCGAATTTTATAATTTTTTATTATATTTTATCCACAGTATAGGTCCAAAAGTATGTTTATGAATGTTTTAACAAAAATATCTATTTCAAGAATAGGTAATATCTGACTTTATTTTTATAAAAAATTATATAAATATTTGCTTCCGCGCCCGAATTTTATGATTTTTCATCATAATTTAGGTAAAAGAAAACATTGCAACAAGATAATTGCTATTTCAAGTGTAGTAGGTATTCCAGAATCCAGCCTATGAAGCTTACAATATACAACGTATTCATCAAAAATAGGTAAATTCTTAATTTATTTTTATAAAAAATTATATAAATATTTACCTCCGCGCCCGAATTTTATAATTTTTCATTATATTTTATCCATAGTATAGGTCCAAAAGCATGTTAATGAATGTTTTAACAAAAATATCTATTTCAAGAATAGGTAATATCTGACTTTATTTTTGTAAAAAATGATATAAATACTTGCCTCCACGAACGAGTTTTATGATTTTTTATCATAATTTAGGTAAAAGAAAACATTGCAACAAGAAAATTGCTATTTCAAGCGTCGTAGGTATTCTAGAATCCAGCCAATGAAGCTTACAATATACAACGTATTCATCAAAAATATGTAAAATCTGACTTTATTTTTGTAAAAAATTATATAAATATTTGCTTCCGCGCCCGACTTTTATAAATTTTCATCATATTTTATCCATAGTATAGGTCCAAAAGCATGTTTATGAATGTTTTAACAAAAATATCCATTTCAAAAATAAGTAAAATCCGACTTTATTTTTGAAAAAATCATATAAATATTTGCTTCCGCGCCCGTAACGCGCTATCTCAGAGTCTAAAAGAAAACATTGCAACAAGAAAATTGCTATTTCAAGTGTGTTAGGTATTCTAGAATGCAGCCCATATGGCTTACAATATATAACGTATTCATCAAAAATAGGTAAAATCTGCCTTTTTTTTTAAATCATAAATATTTGCTTCCGCGCCCGAATTTTATAATTTTTCATTATATTTTATCCACAGTATAGGTCCAAAAGCATGTTTATGAATGTTTTAACAAAAATATCCATTTCAAGAATAGGTAAAATCTGATTTTATTTTTGTAAAAAATCATATAAATATTTGCTTCCGCGCCCGAATTTTATGATTTTTCATCATAATTTAGGTAAAAGAAAACATTGCAACAAGAAAATTGCTATTTCAAGTGTGGTAGGTATTCCAGAATCCAGGCAATGAAGCTTACAATATACAACGTATTCATCAAAAATAGGTAAAATCTGACTTTATTTTTGTAAAAAAATCATATAAATATTTGCTTCTGCGCCCGAATTTTATAATTTTTCATTATATTTTATCCACAGTATAAGGTCCAAAAGCATGTTTATGAATGTTTTAATAAAAATATCTATTTCAAGAATAGGTAATATCTGACTTTATTTTTATAAAAAATTATATAAATATTTGCTTCCGCGCCCGAAATTTTATGATTTTTTCATCATAATTTAATTAAAAGAAAACATTGCAACAAGATAATTGCTATTTCAAGTGTGGTAGGTATTCCAGAATCCAGCCAATGAAGCTTACAATATACAACGTATTCATCAAAAATAGGTAAATTCTGAATTTATTTTTGTAAAAAATTATATAAATATTTACCTCCGCGCCCGAATTTTATAATTTTTTATTATATTTTATCCATAGTATAGGTCCAAAATCATGTTTATGAATGTTTAAACAAAAATATCCAATTCAAAACTAGGTAAAATCTGACATTATTTTTGTAAAAAATCATATAAATATTTGCTTTCCGCGCCCAAATTTTATGATTTTTCATAATATTTTAGCTAAAAGAAAACATTGCAACAATAAAATTGCTATTTCAAGTGTGTTAGGTAGTCTAGAATCCAGCCGATGTAGCTTACAATATACAACGTATTCATCAAAAATAGGTAAATCTGACTTTTTTTTGTAAAAAATCATATAAATATTTGCTTCCGCGCCTGAACTTTATAATTTTTCATTATATTTTAAACAGAGTATAGGTCCAAAAGCATGTTTATGAATGTTTTAACAAAAATATCTATTTCAAGAATAGGTAATATCTGACTTTATTTTTATAAAAAATTATATAAATATTTGCTTCCGCGCCCGAATATTATGATTTTTTCATCATAATTTAGGTAAAAGAAAACATTGCAACAAGAATATTGCTATTTCAAGTGTGTTAGGTATTCTAGAATGCAGCCATGTAGCTTACAATATACATCGTATTCATCAAAAATAGGTAAAATCTGACTTTTTTTTTTTAATCATAAATATTTGCTTCCGCGTCCGAATTTTATAATTTTTCATTATATTTTATTCACAGTATAGGTCCAAAAGCATGTTTATGTATGTTTTAACAAAAATATCCATTTCAAGAATATGTAAAATCTGACTTTATTTTTGTAAAAAATCATACAAATATTTTCTTCCGTGCCCGAATTTTATAATTATTTATCATAATTTAGGTAAAAGAAAACATTGCAACAAACATTTGCGCGGAAGCAAATATTTATATTATTGTTTACAAAATTAAAGTTAGATTTTACATATTTTTGATGAATACGTTGTATATTGTAAGCTTCATTGGCTAGATTCTGGAATACCTACCACACTTGAAATAGCAATTTCAAGTGTGTTAGGTATTCTAGAATGCAGCCCATATGGCTTACAATATACGAGTATAACGTATTCATCAAAAATGGGTTAAAATTTGCCTTTTTTTTTAAATCATAAATATTTGCTTCCGCGCCCGAATTTTTCATTATATTTTATCCACAGTATAGGTCCAAAAGCATGTTTATGAATGTTTTAACAAAAATATCCATTTCAAGAATAGGTAAAATCTCACTTTAATTTTGTAAAAAATCATATAAATATTTTGCTTTCGCGCCCCGACTTTTATAATTTTTTATTATATTTTATCCATAGTATAGGTCCAAAAGCATGTTTATGAATGTTTTAACAAAAATATCTATATCAAATATAGGTAAAATCTGACTATATTTTTGTAAAAAAATCATATAAATACTTGCTTCCGCGCCCGAATTTTATGATTTTTCATCATGTTTTACCTAAAAGAAAACATTGCAACAAAAAAATTGTTATTTCAAGTGTGTTAGGTATTCTAGAATCCATCCCATGTAGCTTACAATATACAACGTATTCACCAAAATTAGGTAAAATCTGACTTTTTTTTGTAAAAAATCATATAAATATTTACTTCCGCGCCTGAATTTTATAATTTTTCATCATATTTTATCCACAGTATAGGTCCAAAAGCATTTTTATGAATGTTTTAACAAAAATATCTATTTCAAATATAGGTAAAATCTGACTTTATTTTTGTAAAAAATTATATAAATATTTACTTCCGCGCCCGAATTTTATGATTTTTTATCATAATTTAGGTAAAAGAAAACATTGCAACAAGAAAATTGCTATTTCAAGTGTGTTAGGTATTTTAGAATCCAGCCCATGTAGCCTACAATATACAACTTATTCATCAAAAATAGGTAAAATCTGACTTTATTTTTGTGTAATTAATTAGTAATTAATGAGTACTAAATATTTCATTAAAAAAAAATTGACAATAATGGTTGTGCTAGCTTCACTCAGAAGCTGGAACTACCACCCTTTTCTCGGTAATGGTAATAGTAATAAATTTTATTTTTGCGTGATAAATTAGTAATTAATGAGTACTACATTTCGCGTTTAGTTTCATTGAGTTGTGCCGAAGTGGTTGTTCCTGCTTCACATTGCCCCTACCACACATGAAATAGCAATTTTCTTGTTGCAATGTTTTCTTTTAGCTAAAATATGATGAAGAATTATAAAATTTGTGCGCGGAAGCAAATATTTATATGATTTTTTACAAAAATAAAGTCAGATTTTACCTATTCTTGATGAATACGTTGTATATTTTAAGCTACATGGGCTGGATTCTAGAATACCTACCACACTTGAAATAGCAATTTTCTTGTTGCATTGTTTTCTTTTAGCTAAAATATGATGAAGAATTATAAAATTTGGCGCGGAAGCAAATATTTATATGATTTTTTACAAAAATAAAGTCAGATTTTACCTTTTCTTGATGAATACGTTGTATATTGTAAGCTACATGAGCTGGAATCTAGAATACCTTCCACACTTGAAATAGCAATTTTCTTGTTGCAATGTTTTCTTTTAGCTAAAATATGATGAAGAATTATAAAAGTCGGGCGCGAAAGCAAATATTTATTTGATTTTTTACAAAAATAATGTCAGCTTTTACCTATTCTTCATGATTACTTTGTATATTGTAAGCTACATGGGCTGGATTCTAGAATACCTGCCACACTTTACATAGCAATTTTCTCGTTGTAATGTTTTCCTTTAGTTAAAATATGATGAAGTATTATGAGATTTGGGCGCGGAAAAAAATATTTATTTGATTTTTTACAAAAATAAACTCAGTTTTTACCTATTCTTGATGAATACTTTGTATATTGTAAGCTACTTGGGCTGGATTCTTGAATACCTACCACACATGAAATAGCAATTTTCTTGGTTGCAATGTTTTCTTTTAGCGAAATTATGATGAAGAATTATAAAATTCGGGCGCGCAAGCAAATATTTATATGATTTTTTCCAAAAATTAAGTCAGATTTTACCTTTTCTTGATAAATACGTTGTACATTGTAAGCTACATGTGCTGGATTTTAGAATACCTACCAAATTTTAAAAAGCAATTTTCTTGTTGCAATGTTTCCTTTTAGCTAAATTATGATGAAGAATTATAAAATTCGGTCGCGGAAGCAAATATTTATATGATTTTTTACAACAATAAAGTCAGCTTTTACCTATTCTGATGATTACTTTGTATATTGTAAGCTACATGGGCTGGATTCTAGAATACCTGCCACACTTGACATAGCAATTTTCTCGTTGTAATGTTTTCCTTTAGTTAAAATATGATGAAGAATTATGAAATTTGGGCGTGGAAACAAATATTTATATGATTTTTTCCAAAAATTAAGTCAGATTTTACCTTTTCTTGATAAATACGTTGTATATTGTAAGCTACATGTGCTGGATTTTAGAATACCTACAAAATTTGAAAAAGCAATTTTCTTGTTGCAATGTTTCCTTTTAGCTAAATTATGATGAAGAATTATAAAATTCGGTCGCGGAAGCAAATATTTATATGATTTTTTACAACAATAAAGTCAGCTTTTACCTATTCTTGATGATTACTTTGTATATTGTAAGCCACATGGGCTGGATTCTAGAATACCTGCCACACTTGACATAGCAATTTTCTCGTTGTAATGTTTTTCTTTAGTTAAAATATGATGAAGAATTATGAAATTTGGGCGCGGAAGAAAATATTTATTTGATTTTTTACAAAAATAAACTCAGTTTTTACCTATTCTTGATGAATACTTTGTATATTGTAAGCTACTTGGGCTGGATTCTTGAATACCTACCATACTTGAAATAGCAATTTTCTTGGTGCAATGTTTTCTTTTAGCTAAAATATGATGAAGAATTGTAAAATTCGGGCGCAAAAGCAAATATTTATTTGATTTTTTACAAAAATAATGTTAGATTTTACCTATTCTTGATGATTACGTTGTATATTATAAGCTACATGGGCTGGATTCTAGAATACCTACCACACTTGAAATAGCAATTTTCTTGTTGTAATGTTTTCTATTAGTTAAAATATGATGAAGAATTATAAAATTCGGGCGCGCAAGCAAATATTTATATGATTTTTTCTAAAAATTAAGTCATATTTTACCTTTTCTTGATAAATACGTTGTATATTGTAAGCTACATGTGCTGGATTTTAGAATACCTACCAAATTTGAAATAGCAATTTTCTTGTTGCTATGTTTCCTTTCAGCTAAATTATGATGAAGAATTATAAAATTCGGTCGCGGAAGCAAATATTTATATGATTTTTTACAACAATAAAGTCAGATTTTACCTATTCTTGATGAATACGTTGTATATTGTAAGCTACATGGGCTGGATTCTAGAATACCTACCACACTTGAAATAGCAATTTTCTTGTTGTAATGTTATCTTTTAGCTAAAATATGATGAAGAATTATAAAATTCAGGTGCGGAACGTGGTACCAATCAGATAATAAATATTCAATTTTCGGGTGTTTTTTTAATGAATACGTTGTATATTGTAAGCTACATGTGCTGGATTTTAGAATACCTACCAAATTTGAAAAAGCAATTTTCTTGTTGCAATGTTTCCTTTCAGCTAAATTATGATGAAGAATTATAAAATTCGGTCGCGGAAGCAAATATTTATATGATTTTTTACAAAAATAAAGTCAGATTTCACCTTTTCTTGATGAATACGTTGTATATTGTAAGCTACATGGGCTGGATTCTAGAATACCTACCACACTTGAAATAGCAATTTTCTTTTTGCAATGTGTCAATACGCCGTATAGCGGGAACGGCTCAGTGCGGTTCAGGTAAGAACGCCTCAATACGGCTTAGGAACGGCTCAGTACGCCGTATGTTAGGTAGTTATGCTGGAGACGGATGGGAAGGAAAGGTGCTCGCCGGACTAGTGTCCGTGTTTATATAGCCGCAGATACGGAGTGGGGGACAGCGCTAGTAATGGGTTCGGGGACCGACGCGGCCCGATGGTTCCCAAAACTAGCCGGACAACTAGTTACCAACGTTAACCTCGTGCTATGAAGATGCTGACGTTACACTATGGATAATTTTAGCATTGGACATGCAAAAGTGACCTTAATGTGGTACCAATCAGATAATAAACATTCAATTTTCGGGTGTCATTTTAATGTATACGTTGTATATTGTAAGCTACATGGGCTGGATTCTAGAATACCTACCACACTTGAAATATCAATTTTCTTGTTGCAATGTTTTATTTTAGCTAAAATATGATGAAGAATTATAGAATTCGAGCGTGCAAGCAAATATTTATATGATATTTTACAAAAATAAAGTCAGATTTTACCTATTCTTGAAATAGATATTTTTGTTAAAACATTCATATTCATGCTTTAGGATCTATACAATGGATAATTTTAGCATTGGACATGCAAAAGTGACCATAATGTGGTACCAATCATATAATAAACATTCAATTCTTGGGTGTCATTTAAATGTATACGTTGTATATTGTAAGCTACATGGGCTGCATTCTAGGATACCTACTACATTTGAAATAGCAATTTTCTTGTTGCAATGTTATCTTTTAGGTAAAATATAATAAAGAATTATAAAATTCAGGTGCGGAAGCAAATATTTATATGATTTTTTCCAAAAATAAAGTCAGATTTTAACTATTCTTGATGAATACGTTGTATATTGTAAGCTACATGGGCTGCATTCTAGAATACCTACCACACTTGAAATAGCATTTTTCTTGTTGTAATGTTTTCTTTTAGCTAAAATATGATGAGAAATTATAAAATTCGGCCGCGGAAGCAAATATGTATATGATATTTTACAAAAATAAAGTCAGATTTAACCTTTTCTTGATGAATACGTTGTATATTGTAAGCTACATGGGCTGTATTCTAGAATACCTTGAAATAGCAATTTTCTTGTTGCAATGTTTTCTTTTAGCAAAAATATGACAAAGAATTATAAAATTCGGGCGCGGAAGCAAATATTTATTTGATTTTTTACAAAAATAAAGTCAGATTGTACCTATTCTTGAAATGGTTATTTTTGTTAAAACATTCATATTCATGCTTTAGGATCTATACTATGGATAATTTTAGCATTGGACATGCAAAAGTGACCATATCGTGGTACCAATCAGATAATAAACTTTCAATTTTCGGGTGTCATTTTAATGAATACGTTGTATATTGTAAGCTACATGGGATGGATTCTAGAATACCTACCACACTTGAAATAGCAATTTTCTTGTTGTAATGTTTTCTTTTAGCTAAAATATAATGAAAAATATAAAATTCGCGCGCAAAAGCAAATATTTATTTGATTTTTTACAAAAATAATGTTAGATTTTACCTATTCTTGATGAATACGTTGTATATTATAAGCTACATGGGCTGGATTCTAGAATATCTACCACACTTGAAATAGCAATTTTCTTGTTGTAATGTTTTCTATTAGTTAAAATATGATGAAGAATTATAAAATTTGGGCGTGGAAGCAAATATTTATTTGATTTTTTACAAAAATTAAGTCAGATTTTACATATTCTTGATGAATACGTTGTATATTGTAAGCTACTTAGGCTGGATTCTAGAATACCTACCACACTTGAAATAACAATTTTCTTGTTGCAATGTTTTCTTTTATCTAAAATGTGATGAAGATTTATAAAATTCGGCCGCGGTAGCAAATATTTATATGATTTTTTACAAAAATAAAGTCAGATTTTACCTATTCTTGAAATGGATATTTTTGTTAAAACATTCATACTCATGCTTTAGGTTCTATACTATGGATAATTTTAGCATTGGACATGCAAAAGTGACCTTAATGTGGTACCAATCAGATAATAAACATTCAATTTTCGGGTGTCATTTTAATGTATACTTTGTATATTGTACGCTACATGGGCTGGATTCTAGAATACCTACCACACATGAAATAGCAATTTTCTTGTTGCAATGTTTTCTTTTAGCGAAAATATGATGAAGAATTATAAAATTCGGGCGCAAAAGCCAATATTTATTTGATTTTTTACAAAAATTATGTTAGATTTTACCTATTCTTGATGAATACGTTGTATATTATAAGCTACATGGGCTGGATTCTAGAATTCCTACCACACTTGAAATAGCAATTTTCTTGTTGTAATGTTTTCTATTAGTTAAAATATGATAAAGAATTATAAAATTTGGGCGTGGAAGCAAATATTTATTTGATTTTTTACAACAATAAAGTCAGATTTTACCTATTCTTGATGAATACGTTGTATATTGTAAGCTACATGGGCTAGATTCTAGAATACCTACCACACTTGAAATAGCAATTTTCTTGTTGCAATGTTTTCTTTTAGCGAAAATATGATGAAGAATTATAAAATTCGGACTCGCAAGCAAATATTTATATGATTTTTTTCCAAAAATTAAGTTAGATTTTACCTTTTCTTGATGAATACGTTGTATATTGTAAGCTACATGGGCTGGATTTTAGAATACCTACCAAATTTGAAAAAGCAATTTTCTTGTTGCAATGTTTGCTTTAGCTAAATAATGATGAAGAATTATAAAATTCGGTCGCGGAAGCAAATATCTATATGATTTTTTACAACAATAAAGTCAGATTTTACCTATACTTGATGAATACGTTGTATATTGTAAGCTACATGGGCTGGATTCTAGAATACCTACCACACTTGAAATATCAATTTTCTTGTTGCAATGTTTTATTTTAGCTAAAATATAATGAAGAATTATAAAATTCGAGCGTGCAAGCAAATATTTATATGATTTTTTACAAAAATAAAGTCAGATTTTACCTATTCTTGAAATAGATATTTTTGTTAAAACATTTATATTCATGCTTTAGGATCTATACAATGGATAATTTTAGCATTGGACATGCAAAAGTGACCATAATGTAGTACCAATCATATAATAAACATTCAATTCTTGGGTGTCATTTAAATGTATACGTTGTATATTGTAAGCTACATGGGCTGGATTCTAGAATACCTACCACACATGAAATAGCAATTTTCTTGTTGCAAAGTTTTCTTTTAGCGAAAATATGATGAAGAATTATAAAATTCGGGCGCACAAGCAAATATTTATATGATTTTTTCAAAAAATTAAGTCAGATTTTACCTTTTCTTGATGAATACGTTGTATATTTTAAGCTACTTGGGCTGCATTCTAGAATACCTACCACACTTGAAATAGCAATTTTCTTGTTGCAATGTTTTCTTTTAGCTAAAATATGATGAAATATTATAAAATTCGGGCGCAGGAGCAAATATTTATACGATTATTTACAAAAATAAAGTCAGATTTTACCTTTTCTTGATGAATACATTGTATATTGTAAGCTACATGGGCTAGATTTTAGAATACCTACCACACTTGAAATTGCAATTTTTTTGTTGCAATGTTTTCTTTTAGCTAAAATATAATGAAGAATTATAAAATTCGGGCGCAGAAGCAAATATTTATATAATTTTTTACACAAATTAAGGCAGATTTTACCTATTCTTGAAATGGATAATTTTGTTAAAACATTCATATTCATGCTTTAGGATCAATACTATGGATAATTTTTGCATTGGACATGCAAAAATGACCATAACGTGGTAAATATCAGATAATAAACATTAAATTTTCGAGTTTCATTTTAATGAATACGTTGTATATTGTAAGCTACATGGGCTAGATTCTAGAATACCTAACACACTTGAAATAGCATTTTTCTTGTTGCAATGTTTTCTTTTAACTAAAATATGATGACGAATTATAAAATTCGGGCGCGGAAGCAAGTATTTATATGATTTTTTACAAAAATAAAGTCTGATTTTACCTATTCTTGATAAATACGTTGTATATTGTAAGCTACATGGGCTGGATTCTAGAATACCTACCACATTTGAAATAGCAATTTTCTTGTTGCAATGTTTTCTTTTAGCTAAAATGTGATGAAAAATTATAAAATTCGGGCGCGGAAGCAAATATTTATATGCTTTTTTACAAAAATAAAGTAAGATTTTACCTTTTCTTAATGAAAACGTTGTATATTGTAAGCTACATGGGCTGGATTCTAGAATATCTACCACACTTGTAATAGCAATTTTCTTGTTGTAATGTTTTCTTTTAGCTAAAATTTGATGAAAAATCATAAAATTCGGGCGCGGAAGCAAATATTTCTATGATTTTTCACAAAAATAAAGTCAGATTTTACCTATTCTTGATGAATACGTTGTATATTGTAAGCTAATTGGGCTGGAATCTAGAATACCTTTCACACTTGAAATAGCAATTTTCTTGTTGTAATGTTTTCTATTAGTTAAAATATGATAAAGAATTATAAAATTTGGGCGTGGAAGCAAATATTTATTTGATTTTTTACAACAATAAAGTCAGATTTTACCTATTCTTGATGAATACGTTGTATATTGTAAGCTACATGGGCTAGATTCTAGAATACCTACCACACTTGAAATAGCAATTTTCTTGTTGCAATGTTTTCTTTTAGCGAAAATATGATGAAGAATTATAAAATTCGGACTCGCAAGCAAATATTTATATGATTTTTTTCCAAAAATTAAGTTAGATTTTACCTTTTCTTGATGAATACGTTGTATATTGTAAGCTACATGGGCTGGATTTTAGAATACCTACCAAATTTGAAAAAGCAATTTTCTTGTTGCAATGTTTGCTTTAGCTAAATAATGATGAAGAATTATAAAATTCGGTCGCGGAAGCAAATATCTATATGATTTTTTACAACAATAAAGTCAGATTTTACCTATACTTGATGAATACGTTGTATATTGTAAGCTACATGGGCTGGATTCTAGAATACCTACCACACTTGAAATATCAATTTTCTTGTTGCAATGTTTTATTTTAGCTAAAATATAATGAAGAATTATAAAATTCGAGCGTGCAAGCAAATATTTATATGATTTTTTACAAAAATAAAGTCAGATTTTACCTATTCTTGAAATAGATATTTTTGTTAAAACATTTATATTCATGCTTTAGGATCTATACAATGGATAATTTTAGCATTGGACATGCAAAAGTGACCATAATGTAGTACCAATCATATAATAAACATTCAATTCTTGGGTGTCATTTAAATGTATACGTTGTATATTGTAAGCTACATGGGCTGCATTCTAGGATACCTACTACACTTGAAATAGCAATTTTCTTGTTGCAATGTTATCTTTTAGGTAAAATATGATAAGGAATTATAAAATTCAGGTGCGGAAGCAAATATTTATATGATTTTTTCCAAAAATAAAGTCAGATTTTAACTATTCTTGATGAATACGTTGTATATTGTAAGCTACATGGGCTGCATTCTAGAATACCTACCACACTTGAAATAGCAATTTTCTTGTTGTAATGTTTTCTTTTAGCTAAAATATAATGAGAAATTATAAAATTCGGCCGCGGAAGCAAATTTGTATATGATATTTTACAAAAATAAAGTCAGATTTTACCTTTTCTTGATGAATACGTTGTATATTGTAAGCTACATGGGCTGTATTCTGGAATACCTTGAATTAGCAATTTTCTTGTTGCAATGTTTTCTTTTAGCAAAAATATGACAAAGAATTATAAAATTCGGGCGCGGAAGCAAATATTTATTTGATTTTTTACAAAAATAAAGTCAGATTGTACCTATTCTTGAAATGGTTATTTTTGTTAAAACATTCATATTCATGCTTTAGGATCTATACTATGGATAATTTTAGCATTGGACATGCAAAAGTGACCATATCGTGGTACGAATCAGATAATAAACATTCAATTTTCGGGTGTCATTTTAATGAATACGTTGTATATTGTAAGCTACATGGGCTGGATTCTAGAATACCTACCACACTTGAAATAGCAATTTTCTTGTTGTAATGTTTTCTATTAGTTAAAATATGATGAAGAATTATAAAATTTGGGCGTGGAAGCAAATATTTATTTGATTTTTTACAAAAATAAAGTCAGATTTTACATATTCTTGATGAATACGTTGTATATTGTAAGCTACTTGGGCTGGATTCTAGAATACCTACCACACTTGAAATAACAATTTTCTTGTTGCAAAGTTTTCTTTTATCTAAAATGTGATGAAGAATTATAAAATTCGGCCGCGGTAGCAAATATTTATATGATTTTTTACAAAAATAAAGTCAGATTTTACCTATTCTTGAAATGGATATTTTTGTTAAAACATTCATACTCATGCTTTAGGTTCTATACTATGGATAATTTTAGCACTGGACATGCAAAAGTGACCTTAATGTGGTACCAATCAGATAATAAACATTCAATTTTCGGGTGTCATTTTAATGTATACTTTGTATATTGTAAGCTACATGGGCTGGATTCTAGAATACCTACTACACATGAAATAGCAATTTTCTTGTTGCAATGTTTTCTTTTAGCGAAAATTGATGAAGAATTATAAAATTCGGGCGCACAAGCAAATATTTATATGATTTTTTCCAAAAATTAAGTCAGATTTTACCTTTTCTTGATGAATACGTTGTATATTTTAAGCTACTTGGGCTGCATTCTAGAATACCTACCACACTTGAAATAGCAATCTTCTTGTTGCAATGTTTTCTTTTAGCTAAAATATGATGAAATATTATAAAATTCGGGCGCAGGAGCAAATATTTATACGATTATTTACAAAAATAAAGTCAGATTTTACCTTTCCTTGATGAATACATTGTATATTGTAAGCTACATGGGCTAGATTCTATAATACCTACCACACTTGAAATTGCAATTTTTTTGTTGCAATGTTTTCTTTTAGCTAAAATATAATGAAGAATTATAAAATTCGAGCGCGGAAGCAAATAATTATATAATTTTTTACACAAATTAAGGCAGATTTTACCTATTCTTGAAATGGATAATTTTGTTAAAACATTCATATTCATGCTTTAGGATCAATACTATGGATAATTTTTGCATTGGACATGCAAAAATGACCATAACGTGGTAAATATCAGATAATAAACATTAAATTTTCGAGTTTCATTTTAATGAATACGTTGTATATTGTAAGCTACATGGGCTAGATTCTAGAATACCTAACACACTTGAAATAGCAATTTTCTTGTTGCAATGTTTTCTTTTAACTAAAATATGATGAAGAATTATAAAATTCGGGCGGGGAAGCAAGTATTTATATGATTTTTTACAAAAATAAAGTCAGATTTTACCTATTCTTGATGAATACGTTGTATATTGTAAGCTACATGGGCTGGATTCTAGAATACCTACCACACTTGAAATAGCAATTTTCTTGTTGCAATGTTTTCTTTTAGCTAAAATGTGATGAAAAATTATAAAATTCGGGCGCGGAAGCAAATATTTATATGCTTTTTTACAAAAATAAAGTAAGATTTTACCTTTTCTTAATGAAAACGATGTATATTGTAAGCTACGTGGGCTGGATTCTAGAATATCTACCACACTTGTAATAGCAATTTTAATGTTGCAATGTTTTCTTTTAGCTAAAATATGATAAAGAATTATAAAATTCAGGCGCCAAAACAAATATTTATATGATTTTTACAAAATCAAAGTCAAATTTTACCTATTCTTGAAATGGATATTTATGTTAAAACATTCATGTTCATGCTTTAGGATCTATACTTTGGATAATTTTAGCATTGGACATGCAAAAGTGACCATAACGTGGTACCAATCAAATATTAAACATTCAATTTTCAGGTGTCATTTTAATGAATACGTTGTATATTGTAAGCTACTCGGGCTGAATTCTAGAATACCTACCACACTTGAAATAGAAATCTCTTGTAGCAATGTTATTTTTTTAGCTAAAATAGATGAAGAACTATAAAATTCGGGCGCGGAAGCAAATAATAATATGATTTTTTACAAAAATAAACTCAGGTTTTACCTATTCTTGATAAATACGTTGTATATTGTAAGCTACATGGGCTGGGTTTTAGAATACCTACCACACTTGAAATAGCAATTTTCTTGTTGCAAATGTTTTCTTTTAGCTAAACTATGATAAAGAAATATAAATTCGGGCGCGGAAGCAAATATTTATATGATTTTTTACAAAAATAAGTCAGATTTTACATATTCTTGATGAATACGTTGTATATTGTAAGCTAAATGGGCTGGATTCTAGAATACCTACCACACTTAAAATAGCAATTTTCTTGTTGCAATGTTTTCTTTTAGCTAAAACATGATGAAAAATTATAAAATTCGAAAGCGAAAGCAAATATTTATATGATTTTTTACAAAAATAAAGTCAGATTTTACCTACTCTTGATGAATACGTTTGTATAATTGTAAGCTACTTAGGCTGCATTCTAGAATACGTACCACACTAGAAATATCAATTTTCTTGTTGCAATGTTTTCTTTTAGCTAAAATATGATGAAATATTATAAAATTCCAGCGCGGAAGCAAATATTTATATGATAATATTCAAAAATAAAGTCAGATTTTACCTTATTCTTGATAAATACGTTGTATATTGTAAGCTACATGGGCTGATTCTAGAATACCTACCAGACTTGAGATAGAAATTTTCTTGTTGCAATGTTTTCTTTTAGCTAAAATATGATGAAAAATTATAAAATTCGGGCGCGGAAGCAAATATTTATATGATTTTTTACAAAACTAAGTCAGATTTTACCTTTCTTGATGAATATGTTGTATATTGTAAGCTACATGGGCTGGATTCTAGAATACCTACTACACATAAAATAGCAATTTACTTGTTGCAATGATTTCTTTTAGCTAAAATATGATGAACGAATTATAAAATTCGGCGCGGAAGCAAATTTTTTATAATTTTTTACACAAATTAAGTCAGATTTTACCTATTCTTCAAATGGATATTTTTGTTAAAATATTCATATACATGCTTTAGGATCTATACTATATATCTATACTACTAAATAAACATTCAATTTTCGGGTGTCATTTTAATGAATACGTTGTATATTGTAGGCTACATGGGCTGGATTCTAGAATACCTACCACACTTGAAATAGCAATTTTCTTGATGCAATGTTTTCTTTTAGCTAAAATGTGATGAAAAATTATAAAATTCGGGCGCGAAAGCAATTATTTATATGCTTTTTTACAAAAATAAAGTAAGATTTTACCTTTTCTTATTGAAAACGATGTATATTGTAAGCTACATGGGCTGGATTCTAGAATATCTACCACACTTGTAATAGCATTTTTAATGTTGCAATGTTTTCTTTTAGCTAAAATATGATAAAAAATTATAAAATTCGGGCGCCAAACCAAATATTTATATGATTTTTTAAAAAATTAAAGTCAAATTTTACCTATTCTTGAAATGGATATTTTTGTTAAAACATTCATATTCATGCTTTAGGATCTATACTATGGATAATTTTGGCATTGGACAATCAAAAGTGACCATAACGTGGTACCAATCAGATTAAAACATTCAATTTTCGGGTGTCATTTTAATGAATACGTTGTATAATGTAAGCTACATGTTACAATGTTTTCTTTTAGCTAAAATATGATAAAGAATTATAAAATTCGGGCGCGGAAGCAAATATTTATATGATTTTTTACAAAAATAAAATCAGATATTACCTATTCTTGACGAATACGTTGTATATTGTAAGCTACATGGGCTTGATTCTATAATAACTACCACACTTGAAATAGCAATTTTTTTGTTGCAACGTTTTCTTTTAGCTAAAATATGATCAAAAATTATAAAATTCGAGTCCGGAGGCAAATATTTATATGATTTTATACAAAAATAAAGTCAGATTTTACCTTTTCTTGATGAATACGTTGTATATTGTAAGCTACATGGGCTGTATTCTAGGATACCTACCACACTGAAAATAGCAATTTACTTGTTGCAATGTTTTCTTTTATCTAAATTATAATAAAGAATTATAACATTTGGAAGCGGAAGCAAATATTTATATGATTTTTTACAAAAATAGTGTCAGATTTTACCTGTTCTTAAAATGGATATTTTTGTTAAAACATTCATATTCATGCTTTTGGATCTAAACTATGGATAATTTAATCATTGGACATGCAAAATGTGACCATAATGTGATACCAATCAGATAAAAAATATTCAATTTCCGGGTGTCATTTTAATGAATACGTTGTATATTGTAAGCTACATGAGCTGGATTGTAGAATACCTACCACACTTAAAATAACAATTTTCTTGTTGCAATGTTTTCTTTTAGCTAAAATATGATGCAGAATTATAAAATTCGGGCGTGGAAGCAAACATTTATATGAGTTTTTACAAAAATAAAGTCAGATTTTACATATTCTTGATTAATACGTTATATTATGAGCTACATAGGCTTGATTCTAGAATACCTACCACACTTGAGATAGCAGTTTTCTTGTTGCAATGATTTCTTTTAGCTTAAATATGATGAAGAATTATGAAATTCGGGCGCGGAAGCAAATATTTATTTGATATTTTACAAAAATAAAGTCAGATTTTACCTGTTCTTGATGAATACGTTGTATTTTGTAAGCTACATGGGCTGGATTCAAGTATACCTACCACACTTGAAATAGCAATTTTCTTGTTGCAATGTTTTCTTTTAGCTGAAATATGATGAAGAATTATAAAATTCGGGCGCGGAAGCAAATATTTATTTGATATTTTACAAAAATAAAGTCAGATTTTACCTGTTCTTGATGAATACGTTGTATATTATAATCTACATGAGCTGGATTCTAGAATACCTACCACACTTGAAATAGCTATTTTCTTGTTGCAATGTTTTCTATTAGCTATAATATGATGAAGAATTATAAAATTCGGGCGCCAAAGCAAATAATTATATGATTTTTTACAAAAATAAATTTAGATTTTACCTTTTCTTCATGAATACGTTGTATATTGTAAGCTACATGGGCTGGATTCTAGAATACCTACCACACTTGAAATAGCAATTTTCTTGTTGCAATGTTTTCTTTTAGCTAAAATATGATGAAGAATTATATAATTCGGGCGCGGAAGCAAGTATTTATATGATTTTTTACAAAAATAAAGTTATTTTTTACCTATTCTTGATGAATACGTTGTATATTGTAAGCTACACGGGCTGTATTCTAGAAACCTACCACACTTAAAATAGCAATTTTCTTGTTGCAATGTTTTCTTTTAGCTAAAATATGATCAAAAATTATATAATTCGGGCGCGGAAGCAAGTATTTATATGATTTTTTACAAAAATTAAGTCAGATTTTACTTATTCTTGATGAATACGTTGTATATTGTAAGCTACACGGGCTGTATTCTAGAAACCTACCACACTTGAAATAGCAATTTTCTTGTTGCAATGTTTTCTTTTAGCTAAAATATGATTAGGAATTATAAAATTCGGGCGCGGAAGCTAATATTTATATGATTTTTTACAAAAAGAAAGTCAGATTTTACCTATTCTTGATGAGTACGTTGCATATTTTAAGCTACATAGCCTGGATTCTAAAATACCTACCACACTTGAAATAGCAATTTTCTTGTCGCAATGTTTTTTTTAGATAAAATATAATGAAAATTTATAGAATTTTGGCACGGAAGCAAATATTTATATGAAATTTTACAAAAATAAAATCAGATTTTACCTATTCTTGATGAATACGTTGTATATTGTAAGCTACATGGGCTGGATTTTAGAACACCTACCACACTTGAAATAGCAATTTTCTTGTTGTAATGCTTTCTTTTAGCTAAAAAATGATGAGGAATTATAAAATTCGGGCGCAGAAGCAAATATTAATATGATTTTAAAAAAAAATTAAGTCAAATTTTACATATTCTTAATAAATACGTTGTATATTGTAAGCTACATGGGCTGGATTTTAGAATACCTACCACACTTGAAATAGCAATTTTCTTGTTGCAATGTTTTCTTTTAGCTAAAATATAATGAAAATTTATAAAATTTTGGCGCGGAAGCAAAAATTTATATGATTTTTTACAGAAAATAAAGTCAGATTATACCTTTTCTTAATGAATACGTTGTATATTGAAAGCTACATGGGCTGGATTCTAAAATACCTACTACACTTGAAATAGCAATTTTCTTGTTGCAAAGTTTTCTTTTAGCTAAAATATGATAAAAAATTATAAAATTCTAGCGGAAGCAAATATTATGGTTTTTTACAAAAATAAGTCAGCTTTACCTATTCTTGAAATGGTATTTTTGTTAAAACATTCATTTTCATGCTTCTGGATCTATATTATGGATAATTTTAGCATTGGACATGCAAAAGTGACCATAACGTGGTACAATCAGATAATAAACTTTCAATTCTCGGGTGTCATTTTAATGAATAAGTTGTATATTGTAAGCTACATGGGCTGGATTCTAGAATACCTGCCACACTTGAAATAGCAATTTTCTTGTTGCAATGTTTACTTTTAGCGAAAATATGATAAAAATATATAAAATTCGGGTGCGGAAGCAAATATTTATATGATTTTTACAAAAATTAAGTCAGATTTTACATTGTCTTGATGAATACGTTGTAAATTGTAAACTACATGGGCTGGATTCTAGAATACCTACCACACTTGAAATAGCAATGTTTTCTTTTAGCTAAAATATGATGAAAAATTATAAAAGTCGGGCGCGGAAACAAATTTTTATATGATTTTTTACAAAAATAAAGTCAGATTTTACCTATTCTTGAAATGGATATTTTTGTTAAAACATTCATATTCATGCTTTAGGATCTATACTATGGATAATTTTAGTATTGGACATGCAAAAGTCAGCATAACGTGGTACCAATAAGATAATAAACATTTAATTTTCGGGTGTCATTTTAATGAATACGTTGTATATTGTAAGCTACATGGTCTGGATTTTAGAACACCTACCACATTTGAAATAGCAATTTTCTTGTTGCAATGATTTCATTTAGCTAAATTATGATAAAGAATTATAAAATTCGGGCGCGGAAGCAAATATTTATATGATTTTTTACAAAAATAAAGCCAGATTTTACCTATTCTTGATGAATACGTTGTATATTCTAAGCTACACGAGCTGGGTTCTAGAATACCTACCGCACTTAAAATAGCAATTTTCTTGTTGCAATGTTTTCTTTTAACTAAAATATAATGAAAAAACATAAAATTAGGGCGTGGAAGCAAATTTTTATATGATTTTTTACGGAAATAAAGTCAGATTTTACCTTTTCTTCATGAATACGTTGTATATTGTAAGCTACATGGGCTGAATTCTAGAATACCTACCACACTTGAAATAGCAATTTTCTTTTTGCAATGTTTTCTTTCAGCTAAAATCTGATGAAGAATTATAAAATTCGGGCGCGGAAGTAAATATCTATATGATTTTTTATAAAAATAAAATCAGATTTTACCTATTCTTGAAATGGATATTTTTGTTAAAACATTCATATTCATGCTTTAGGATCTATACTATGGATAATTTTAGCATTGGGCATGCAAAAGGCACCATACCGTGGTACCAATCAGGTAATAAACATTCATTTTCCGGGTGTAATTTTAATGTATACGTTGTATATTGTAAGCTACATGGGCTGGATTCTACAATACCTACCACACTTGAAATAGCAATTTTCTTGTTACAATGTTTTTTTTTAGCTAAAATATGTTGAAGAATTATAAAATTCGGGCGCGGAAGCAAATATTTATATGATCTTTTACAAAAATTAAGTCAGATTTTAACTTTTCTTGATGAATACGTTGTATATTGTAAGCTACATGGGCTGGAATCTAGAATACCTGCCACACTTGAAATAGCAATTTTCTTGTTGCAATGTTTTCTTTTAGCTAGAATATGATGAAGAATTATAAAATTCGGGCGCGAAAGCAAATATTTATATGAATTTTTACAAAAATAAGGCCAGATTTTACCTATTCTTGAAATGGATATATTTGTTAAAACAATCATATTCATGCTTTAAGATCTATACTATGTATAAACGGTCTGAGTGACGTAATAGGAGCGTTAAGCGTCGGGCAACCAGCAATACAGCGAGGTAAAAAGGGAAAGCGGAGATGGAAAGATCTCCAACAAGAAAGAGGAAAGAGACAGGTGCAACAGAGGATGAGATTTTAGAAATGCTAAAGAATATGAGCAGAGAGATCTGAGAAGTGACATGAATAAAAAACTAGAGGACTTTGTCAACGTACTCAAAGAAGATGTCAAGCAGTTAAAAATAAAAGTTGAGAAAAAAGACCGGGAATTTATTAGCTTAAACCGTCGCATAGAAAAGTTAGAGAGATCGGATGAGCAAAAAGATAAAATGGAAAAAAAGAATAATATTATAGTAAAAGGAGCGATACTGGAAGATGCTCAAGAGGTTGAAAACTTTATAAAAAGCTGAATGGGAATAACAACGAAAGTAACAAAGGTGTACAAAGTTGGAAAGTTAAAAGAAAAGCAAACGATAGTAGCGATTGTAAATTCATGGGAAGACAAGAAGCTGGTGATGACTAACAAAAATGAACTGAGAGGCACTAATATTTACATAGATCGCGACATGACATACAATGAAAGGATAATTCAAAATGAAATCTCAAAAAGAGCTAAAGAAGAAAAAGAGCTAAAAAATATAGTAAAGATAGGATACAGAAAATTAAAAATCGGTAGAGATTAGTATGAATGGAATGAAGAACAAAAAAGCTTAATTAAAAGTTCAAAAAACTAATAAATAGGCACAATAAAGGAGTAGTTAACATACAAATAGGCTTTTTGAATATATCGGGAATAAAAAGTAAAGATAAAGATTTTTGGGATATAATAAATAAATATGATATAGTAGGGTTAACAGAAAGTTGGCTGAGGAAAAAGATTGGAATAAGTGGAAAAATAAAATGCCTAGTGATTTCACATGGAACATTAAATACGCAAAGAGACTAAATAATAAGGGAAGAGCAAAGGGAGGAATGGTAACAGGTCTCAAGAAACACATTCGAGAAGCAAAAGAAAACATTTTCAATGAAAACATTATAGAAAGAAAAATTAAAATTGACAATGAGACATTGAGAATACTCACGGTATATAATGACAATAGAATAAACGAAATTCTTGCAGAAATAAGAGAGAAAATAGAAGATATTAATGAAAATAAGTTAATTAAAGAAGGATATTTCAATGCCAGAATAGACGAGGAAGGAGGGCTATGGAATTCCAAAACAGGAAGACAAGAGAAAAGAAGCACAAAGGACAAAATAATAAACAAATATGGGAAAGCTTTAATTGATGAATGTGGAAACAGTGATTGGACTATTCTAAATGGAAACATAAAAGGAGACGAGGTGGGTGACTTCACATACATAGGTAAAAGAGGGGAAAATACAGTAATTGACTATATAATAGCAAATCAAGAGAGTTGGGGGAAAATTGGACACATGAATGTAATTAATACATTAGAATCCGACCATCAACTATTAAGCTTAGAACTAGAAAATAGTATAATAGTAAAAGAAGATGATCCAGTAATTATTCGAAAAGCTGTATGGGAAAAAGAAGATATAGAAAATTACAACATAAAAACCAGAGAGATAGCAGTAAAACAGAGTAATGTGGAGGAACTAGTAAACGAGCTCATAAGTAAAATAAATGAAGCCACACGCAAAAAAGAAATAATATTGAACTCAAGAAACACAAACAGAAATGACTGGTGGAACAGTAGCTGTTTGGAAAAAAAAAACGAAAAATGAGAAAGAAACGTAAGCAATGGAAAGATGGGATAATCACTGAAGAAGAATACAAAAATGAATTAAAAGAATTTAAAGAATTGTGTATAAAACAAAAGGAAAACAAAAAGAAAGAAATTAAGGAATAGTTGCAGAGAATAAAGACAGAGACGGAGGCATGGAGTTTTATTAGTAAAGAGAGGAAAAAGAAACAAGAGATATCAAAACAAATATCCGAAGAGGAATGGAAAGTCCATTTCTGCACACTTTTAGATAGGAAAAATACCAAAATACTAAGAAGAGAAGAAAATAAACCAAAAATAGGTGGAGATGTAGAAGAGATAACACTAGAAGAAGTTAAAGTGCAAATTAGTAAACTAAAAAAACGAAAAGCGGCAGGAGAAGACGGAATCACAAATGAAGCCTGGATATATGCAGATGAGAACTTATTAAGAATATTAACAAGTATTATTAACAAAGTATGGCGCACCGCACAAATACCTACTAGATGGAGAAAAGGAATTGTACAACCTATTAATAGACACAGACAAAGTAGAAAATTATAGAGGAATAACATTACTAGATACAGCGTTCAAGATCTAGGCGATGATTTTACAAGAAAAATTGAAGGAAGAAATAAGAGTAAAAAAATTCATACCAGACAAACAGGCAGGTTTTCGGAAAACAAGAAGAACAACAGACAATATTTATATACTTAATCAAATGATTGAAAACGAGATCCGCAAATATAAGGGAAAGTTATACGCATTGTTTGCAGATCTGAGAGCAGAATTCAATAATGTAAATAGAGATCACCTGTTTAAAACTTTAACAAATATAAACATAGATAAACAATTGTTAGCGAACTTAGAGAACATCTACAGAGAAACAATATCGGTGATAAAAGTAAAGGACGGAACCACAGAGGAGATCTGGACAGAAAAAGGATTAAGGCAAGGATGTCCATTAAGCCCAACATTATTTTCACTATATATAGCGGATATAGAAGAATTCTTCAGCAAAGAGCAAACAGGCGGCATTGTAATAGGAAGAAAGAAGCATACGCGGATGACATTGTCATAGTCGCGAAAGATTCACCTGGAATGAAAGCAATGTTGAAAAGACTTGAACTGTATTTAAGAAGAAAAGATATGAATCTCAACGCGCAAAAATCAAAAATGATGAAATTCAAAAAAGGTGGAGGTAATGAAACCTCTGAAGTATGGAAGCGGAAAAATGAAAGTATCGAAGAGGTAAAAGAATTCAGATATTTGGGATATACATTTCAGAGGAATAACCAAGCCACAAAACACTTAAGTACCAGAAAAGGAAGGCAACTGTGGCAATGAAACAAATATGGGGTTTTTAGCGAAAGGAAGTTCAAGACAAATATGCGAATAAGATGGATGATGTTCGAAGCATTAGTAAAAAGTATTCTAATTTATGGGGCGGAAATTTTTGGATGGACAGAGCACAAACTAATAGAAGATGTACAAGTACGCTACATAAAATGGATCCTGGGCCTCGACAAATGTACACCAGAATATATAGTACTGGAAGAAATGAAAGTGGCAAAACTTCGAGTGGAAACAGAAAAGAGAGCAGTGAAATACGAAGAAAGAGTTAGAAACTCAGAGAATTCAATACTAAAAGAATGCTGGAAAGTTTTAAGGAAGGGAGAGGACTACAAAAACAAATTAACAAGATGGGGACACACAAGAAAGGTATATTACGAAAGGAATGGATACTCGGAAATGCAAACAGAGAGGAATCGAATAAATGAAGAAAATGTGATCCTCGCCGTGCAACAACGAGATTGGGATATACAGAAGCAGGCACAACAGAGCAGAATAAATCAATCCAATTACAATAAAAGATACAAACAGATACAAACAACAGAGATACCACGTTACATGTTAAACACAAAGAAAAACATCAAAATGATAGCAAGATTCAGATGCGGTAACGAAGAAAGAGACAACCAGGATTAGTTACCAAAGGAAAAAAGGAAGTGCAGATTATGTGGCAGAGAAGATAAAACACTGAAGCATTTAAGGGAATATTGCAGAGAAGTAAAAAGAGAATATAGAGGAGAAATGGAGCTGTTAGACGATCAGGAGAGAAGTGGATGAGCGAAATCATTAAGAAGAGAACAGTAGCATAAATGTATTACACACACACAATGTAGAATAAAAATGTATATATTATTTCAGTGATTTCTACGCCACTTGTCAAGAATAAATATTAATAAATAAATAAATATACTACGGATAATTTTAGCATTGGACATGCAAAAAAGAGCATAACGTGGTACCAATCAGATAATAAACATTCAATTTTCGGGTGTTATTTTAATGAATACGTGGTATATTGTTAGCTTCATGGGCTGGATTCTAGAATACCTACCACACTTGAAATAGCAATTATCTTGTTGCAATGTTTTCTTTTACCTAAAATATGATGAAGAATTATAAAATTCGGGCGCGGAAGCAAGTATTTATATGATTTTTTCAAAAATAAAGTCAGATTTTACCTGTTCTTAATGAATACGTTGTATATAGTAAGATCCATGAGCTGGATTCTAGAATACCTATCACACTTCAAAAAGCAATTTTCTTGTTGCAATGTTTTCTTTTACCTAAATTATGATAAAGAATTATAAAATTCGGGCGCGAAAGCAAATATTTATATGATTTTTTACAAAAATAAAGTCAGATTTTACCTATTTTTGATGAATACGTTGTATATTGTAAGCTACATGGGCTGGATTCTAGAATACCTACCACACTTGATATAGCAATTTTCTTGTTGCATTGTTTTCTTTTAGCTAAAATATGATGAAGATTTATAAAATTCGGGCGCGGAAGCAAATATTTATAAATTTTTTTACAAAAATAAAGTCAGATTTTACCTATTGTTGATGAATACGTTGTATATTGTAATCTACATGTGCTGGATTCTAGAATACCTACCACACTTGAAATAGCAATTTTTTGTTGCAATGTTTTCTTTTAGCTAAAATATGATAAAGAATTGTAAAATTCGGACGCGGAAGCAAATATTTATATGATTTTTTACAAAAATAAAGTCAGATTTTACCTATTCTAGAAAAATACGTTGTAAATTGTAAGCTACATGGGCTGGATTCTATAATACCTACCACACTTAAAATAGCAATTTTCTTGTTGCAATGTTTTCTTTTAGCAAAAATAAGATGAAAAATTATAAAATTCGGGCGCGGAAATAAATATTTATTTGATTCTTTACAAAAATAAAGTCAGATTTTACCTATTCTTGATGAATACGTTGTATATTGTAATCTACATTGGCTGGATTCTAGAATACCTACCACATTTGAAATAGCAATTTTCTTGTTGCAAAGTTTTCTTTTAGCTAAAATATGATAATGAATTATAAAATTCGGGCGCGGAAGCAAATATTTATATGGTATTTTACAGAAATAAAGTCAGATTTTACCTATGCTGGATGACTACGTTCTATATTGTAAGCTACATGTGCTGGATTCTAGAATACTTACCACACTTGAAATAGCAATTTTCTTATTGCAATATTTTCTTTTAGCTAAAATATGATGAAGAATTATAAAACTCGGGCGCGGAAGTAAATATTTATTTGATTCTTTACAAAAATTAAGTCAGATTTTACCTATTCTTGATGAATACGTTGTATATTGTAATCTACATTGGCTGGATTGTAGAATACCTACCACATTTGAAATAGCAATTTTCTTGTTGCAATGTTTTCTTTTAGCTAAAATATGATAATGAATTATAAAATTCGGGCGCGGAAGCAAATATTTATATGGTATTTTACAGATATAAAGTCAGATTTTACCTATGCTGGATGCATACATGTGCTGGATTCTAGAATACCTACCACACTTGAAATAGCATTTTTCTTATTGCAATATTTTCTTTTAGCTAAAATATGACGAAGAATTATAAAACTCGGGCGCGGTAGCAAATATTTATATAATTTTTCACAAAAATAAAGTCAGATTTTACCTGTTTTGATATGGATATTTTTGTTAAAATATTCATATTCATGCTTTAGTATCTAGACTATGGATAATTTTAGCATCGGACCTGCAAAAGTTACTAATCAGATAATAAACATTTAATTTTCGAGTGTCATTTTAATGAATACGTTTTATATTGTAAGATACATGGGCAGGATTCCAGAATACCTACTACACTTGAAAGAGCAATTTTCTTGTTGCAATGTTTTCTTTTAGCTAAAATATGATAAAGAATTATAAAATTCGGGCGCGGAAGCAAATATTTATATGATTTTTTACAAAAATAAAGCTAGATTTTACCTATTCTTGATGAATACGTTGTATATTGTAAGCTACATGGGTTGGATTCTAGAATCCCTAGCACATTTGAAATAGCAATTTTCTTGTTGCAATGTTTTCTTTTAGCTAAAATATGATGAAAAATTGTAAAATTCGGGCGCGGAAGCAAATATTTATATGATTTTTTATAATATTAAAGTCAGACTTTACCTATTCTTGAAATTGATATTTTTGTTAAAACATTCATATTCATGCTTTAGGTTCTATACTATGAATAATTTTAGCATTGGACATGCAAAGTGACCATCACGTGGTACCAATTAGATAATAAACATTCAATTTTCGGGTGTCATTTTAATGAATACGTTGTATATTGTAAGCTACATGGGCTGGATTCTAGAATACCAACCACACATGAAATAGCAATTTTCTTGTTGCAATGTTTTCTTTTAGCTAAAATATGAAGAATTATATAACTCGGGCGCGAAAGCAAATATTTATATGATTCTTTACAAAAATAAAGTCAGATTTTATGTATTCTTGAAAAATACGTTGTATATTGTAAGCTACATGGAATGGATTCTAGAATACCTACCACGCTTGAAATAGCAATTTTCATGTTGCAATGTTTTCTTGAAGCTAAAATATGATAAAAAAATTATTAAATTCGGGCGCGGAAGCAAATATTTATATGATTTTTTACAAAAATAATGTCAGACTTTACCTATTCTTGAAATGGATATTTTTGTTAAAACATTCATATTCATGCTTTAGGATCTATACTATGGATAATTTATCATTGGACATGCAAAAGTGACCATAACGTGGTACCAATCAGATAATAAACATTAAATTTTCGGGTGTCATGTTAATGTATACGTTGTATATTGTAAGCTACATGGGCTGGCTTCAAGAATACCAACCACACTTGAAATAGCAATTATCTTGTTGCAATTTTTTCTTTTATCTAAAATATGATAAAGAATTATAAAATTCGGGCGCGAAAGCAAATATTTATATGATTTTTTACAAAAATAAAGTCAGATTGTACCTATTCTTGATGAATACGTTGTATATTGTAAGCTACATTGGCTGAATTCTACCACATTTGAAATAGCAATTTTCTTGTTGCAATGTTTTCTTTTAGCTAAACTATGATAAAGAATTACAAAATTCGGGGGCGAAAGCAAATATTTATATAATTTTTTACAAATATAAAGTCAGATTTTACTTATGTTTGATGAATACGTTGTATATTGTAAGCTACAAGAGCTACATTCTAGAATACTTACCACACTTGAAATAGCAATATTCTTGTTGCAATGTTTTCTTTTAGCTAAAATATGATAAAGAATTATAAAATTTGGGCGCGGAAGCAAATAATTATATGATTCTTTACAAAAATAAAGTCAGATTTTACCTATTCTTGAAAAGTACGTTGTATATTGTAAGGTACATGGCCTGGATTCTAGAATACCTACCACACTTGAAATAGCAATTTTCTTGTTGCAATGTTTTCTTTAAGCTAAAATATGATAAAAAAGTTATTAAATTCGGGCGCGGAAGCAAATATTTATATGGTTTTTTACAGAAATAAAGTTAGATTTTACCTTTTCTTGATGAAAACGTTGTATATTGTAAGCTACATGGACTGGATTCTAGAATACCTACGACACATGAAATAGCAATTTTCTTGTTGCAATGTTTTCTTTTAGCTAAAATATGATGAAGAATTATAAAACTCGGGCGCGGAAAAAAATATTTATATGATTTTTTACAAAAATAAAGTCAGATATTACCTATTCTTGAAATGGATAATTCTGTTAAAAGATTCATATTCATGCTTTGGGATCTATACAATGTATTTTTTTAGCATTAGACATGCAAAAGTAACCATTATCAGATAATAAACATTCAATTTTCGGGTGTCATTTTAATGAATACGTTGTACATTGTAAGCTACATAGGCTGGATTCTAGAATACCTACCACACTTGAAATAGCAATTTTCTTGTTGCAGTGTTTTCTTTTAGCGAAAATTTGATAAAGAATAATAAAATTCGGGCGTGGAAGCAAGAATTTATATGATTTTTTACAAAAATAAAGTCAGATTTTACCTATTTTTCATGAATATGTAGTATATTGTAAGCTACATGGGCTGGATTCTAGAATACCTAACACACTTAAATAGCAATTTTCTTGTTGCAATGTTTTCATTTGCTAAAATATAATAAAGAGTTTTATAATTCGGGCGCGGAAGCAAATATTTATATGATTTTTTACAAAAATAAAATCAGATTTTACCTATTCTTCATAAATACGTTGTATATTGCAAGCTACATGAGCTGGATTCTAGAATACCTACCACACTTGAAATAGCAGTTTTCTTGTTGCAATGTTTTCTTGAAGCTAAATTAAGATGAAAAATCATAAAATTCGGGCGCGGAAGCAAATATTTATATGATTTTTTACAAAAATAAAGTCAGATTTTACATATTTTTGAAATTGATATTTTTGTTAAAACGTTCATATACATGTTTTGGACCTATACTATGGATAAAATATGATAAAAAATTATAAAATTCGAAAGCGGAAGTAAATATTTATTTAATTTTTTACTAAAATAAAGTCAGATTTTACCTATTTTTGATGAATACGTTGTATATTGTAAGCTTCATTGGCTGGATTCTAGAATACCTACCACACGTGAAATAGCAATTTTCTTGTTGCAATGTTTTCTTTTACCTAAATTATAATGAAAAAACATAAAATTCGGGCGCGGAAGCAAATATTTATATAATTTTTTACAAAAATAAAGTCAGATTTTACATATTCTTGAAATGGATATTTTTGTTAATACACTCATAAACATGCTTTCGGACCTATACTGTGGATAAAATATGATGAAAAATTATAAAATTTGGGCGCGGAAACAAATATTTATATGATTTTTTACAAAAAAAAGTCAGATTTTACCTATTTTTAATGAATACGTTGTATATTGTAAGCTTTATTGGCTGAATTATAGAATACCTACCACACTTGAAATAGCAATTTTCTTGTTGCAATGTTTCCTTTTAGCTAAAATATGATGAAGAATCATAAAATTCGGGTGCGGAAGCAAATATTTATATGATTTTTTACAAAAAAAAAGTCAGATTTTTCCTATTCTTGAAATGGATATTTTTGTTAAAACATTCATAAACATGCTTTTGGACCTATACTGCGGATAAAATATGATGAAAAATTATAAAATTAGGGCGCGCAAACAAATATTTATATGATTTTTTACAAAAAAAAGTCAGATTTTACCTTTTTTTGATGAATACGTTGTATATTGTAAGCTTCATTGGCTGGATTCTAGAATACCTATCTCACTTGAAATAACAATTTTCTTCTTGCAATGTTTTCTTTTACCTAAATTAAGATGAAAAATTATAAAATTCGGGCGCGGAAGCAAATATTTATATGATTTTTTACAAAAATAAAGTCAGATTTTACATATTTTTGAAATTGATATTTTTGTTAAAACGTTCATAAATATGCTTTTGGACCTATACTATGGATAAAATATGATAAAAAATTATAAAATTCAAACGCGGAAGCAAATATTTATATAATTTTTTACAAAAAAAAGTCAGATTTTACCTATTTTTGATGACTACGTTGTATATTGTAAGCTACATGGGCTGGATTCTAGAATACCTAACACACTTGAAATAGAAATTTTCTTGTTGCAATGTTTTGTTTTAGCTAAAATATGATGAAAAATCATAAAATTCGGGCGCGGAAGCAAATGTTTATATGATTTTTTACAAAAAAAAGTCAGATTTTACCTATTTTTAATGAATACGTTGTATATTGTAAGCTTCATTGGCTGGATTCTAGAATACCTATCACACTTGAAATAGCAATTTTCTTAATGCAATGTTTTCTTTTACCTAAATTATGATAAAAAATCTTAAAATTCGGTCGCGGAAGCAAATATTTATATGATTTTTTACCAAAATGAAGTCAGATTTTACCTATTCTTGAAATGGATATTTTTGTTAAAACATTCATAACCATGCTTTTGGACCTATACTGTGAATAAAATATGATGAAAAATTATAAAATTCGGGCGCGGAAGCAAATATTTATATGATTTTTTACAAAAAAAAGTCAGATTTTACCTATTTTTTATGACTACGTTGTATATTGTAAGCTACATGGGCTGGATTCTAAAATACCTACCACACTTGAAATAGCAATTTTCTTGTTGCAATGTTTTCTTTTAGCTAAAATATGATGAAAAATCATAAAATTCGGGCGCGGAAGCAAATATTTATATAATTTTTTACAAAAATAATGTCAGATTTTACATATTCTTGAAATGGATATTTTTGTTAATACATTCATAAACATGCTTTTGGACCTATCTGTGGATAAAATATGATAAAAAATTATAAAATTCGGGCGCAAAAGCAAATATTTATATGATTTTTAACAAAAAAAAGTCAGATTTTACCTCTTTTTGATGAATACGTTGTATATTGTAAGCTTCATTGGCTGGATTCTAGAATACCTACCACACTTGAAATAGCAATTTTCTTGTTGCAATGTTTTCTTTTACCTAAATTATGATGAAAAATCATAAAATTCGGGCGCGGAAGCAAATATTATATGATTTTTTACAAAAATATTGTCAGATTTTACATATTTTTGAAATGGATATTTATGTTAAAACGTTCATAAACATGCTTTTGGACCTATACTATGGATAAAATATGATGAGAAATTATAAAATTCGGGCTCGCAAAAAAATATTTATATGATTTTTTACAAAAAAAAAGTCAGATTTTACCTATTTTTGATGTATACGTTGTATATTGTAAGCTACATGGGCTGGATTCTAGAATACCTAACAAACTTGAAATAGCAAATTTCTTGTTGCAATGTTTTCTTTTACCTAAAATATGATGAAAAATCATAAAATTCGGGCGCGGAAGCAAATATTTATATGATTTTTTACATAAATAAAGTCTGATTTTTCCTATTCTTGAAATGGATATTTTTGTTAAAACATTCATAAACATGCTTTTGGACCTATACTGCGGATAAAATATGATGATAATTTATAAAATTCGGGCGCGCAAACAAATATTTATATGATTTTTTACAAAAAAAAGTCAGATTTTACCTATTTTTAATGAATACGTTGTATATTGTAAGCTTCATTGGCTAGATTCTAGAATACCTACCACACTTGAAATAGCAATTTTCTTGTTGCAATGTTTTCTTTTAGCTAAAATATGATGAAAAATCATAAAATTCGGGTGCGGAAGCAAATATTTATATGATATTTTACAAAAAAAAAAGTTAGATTTTTCCTATTCTTGAAATGGATATTTTTGTTAAAACATTCATAAACATGCTTTTGGACCTATACTGCGGATAAAATATGATGAAAAATTATAAAATTCGGGCGCGCAAACAGATATTTTTATGATTTTTTACAAAAAAAAGTCAGATTTTACCTATTTTTGATGAATACGTTGTATATTGTAAGCTACATGGGCTGGATTCTAGAATACCTAACACACTTGAAATAGCAATTTTCTTGTTGCTATGTTTTCTTTTAGCTAAAATATGATGAAAAATCATAAAATTCGGGCGCGGAAGCAAATATTTATATGATTTTTTACAAAAATAAAGTCAGATTTTTCCTATTCTTGAAATGGATATTTTTGTTAAAACATTCATAAACATGCTTTTGGACCTATACTGTGAATAAAATATGATGAAAAATTATAAAATTCGGGCGCGGAAGCAAATATTTATATAATTTTTTACAAAAAAAAGTCAGATTTTACCTATTTTTTATGAATACGTTGTATATTGTGAGCTACATGGGCTGGATTCTAAAATACCTACCACACTTGAAATAGCAATTTTCTTGTTGCAATGTTTTCTTTTAGCTAAAATATGATGAAAAATCATAAAATTCGGGTGCGGAAGCAAATATTTATATGATTTTTTACAAAAATCAAGTCAGAATTTTCCTATTCTTGAAATGGATATTTTTGTTAAAACATTCATAAACATGCTTTTGGAACTATACTGCGGATAAAATATGATGAAAAATTATAAAATTCGGGCGGGAAGAAAATATTTATATGATTTTTTACAAAAAAAAAGTCAGATTTTACCTATTTTTGATGAATAACTTGCATATTGTAAGCTACATGAGCTGGATTCTAGAATACCTAACAAACTTGAAATAGCAATTTTCTTGTTGCAATTGTTTCTTTTAACTAAAATATGATGAAAAATCATAAAATTCGGGCGCGGAAGCAAATATTTATATGATTTTTTACAAAAATAAAGTCAGATTCTTCCTATTCTTGAAATGGATATTTTTGTTAAAACATTCATAAACATGCTTTTGGACCTATACTGCAGGATAAAATATGATGAAAAATTATAAAATTCGGGCGAGCAAACAAATATTTTTATGATTTTTTACAAAAAAAAAGTCAGATTTTACCTATTTTTGATGAATACATTGTATATTGTAAGCGACATGGGCTGGATTCTAGAGTACCTAACACACTTGAAATAGCAATTTTCTTGTTGCAATGCATCTTTTAGCTAAAATATGATGAAAAATCATAAAATTCGGGCGCGGAAGCAAATATTTATATGATTTTTTACAAAAATAAAGTCAGATTTTTCCTATTCTTGAAATGGATATTTTTGTTAAAACATTCATAAACATGCTTTTGGACCTATACTGCGGATAAAATATGATGAAAAATTATAAAATTCGGGCGCGCAAACAAATATTTTTTTGATTTTTTGCAAAAAAAAGTCAGATTTTACCTATTTTTGATGAATACATTGTATATTGTAAGCTATATGGGCTGGATTCTAGAATACCTAACACACTTGAAATAGCAATTTTCTTATTGCAATGTTTTCTTTTAGCTAAAAGATGATGAAAAACCATAAAATTCGGGCGCGGAAGAAAATATTTATATGATTTTTTACAAAAATAAAGTCAGATTTAACATATTTTTGAAATGGATATTTTTGTTAAAACGTTCATAAACATGCTTTTGGACCTATACTATGGATAAAATATGATGTAAAATTATAAAATTCGGGCGCGGAAGCTAATATTTATGATTTTTTTAAAAAAAAAGTCAGATTTTACCTATATTTGATGAATACTTTGTATATTGTAAGCTTCATTGGCTGGATTCTAGAATACCTACCACACTTGAAATAGCAATTTTCTTGTTGCGTTGTTTTCTTTTAGCTAAAATATGATAAAAATTCATAAAATTCGGGTGCGGAAGCAAATATTTATATAATTTTTTACAAAAATAAATTCAGATTTTTCCTATTCTTGAAATTGATATTTTGTTAAAACGTTCATAAACATGCTTTTGGACCTATACTATGGATAAAATATGATAAAAAATTATAAAATTCAAACGCGGAAGCAAATATTTATATAATTTTTTACAAAAAAAAGTCAGATTTTACCTATTTTTGATGAATACATTGTATATTGTAAGCTACATGGGCTGGATTCTAGAATACCTACCACACTTGAAATAGCAATTTTCTTGTTGCAATGTTTTCTTTTAGCTAAAATATGATGAAAAATCATAAAATTCGGGCGCGGAAGCAAATAATTAAGATTTTTTACAAAATTAAAGTCAGATGTTTCCTATTCTTGAAATGGATATTTTGGTTAAAACATACATAAACATGCTTTTGGACCTATACTGCAGATAAAATATGATGAAAAATTATAAAATTCGGGAGCGCAAATAAATATTTTTATGATTTTTTACAAAAAAAAAGTCAGATTTTACCTATATTTGATGAATACATTGTATATTGTAATCTACATGGGCTGGATTCTAGAATTTCTAACACACTTGAAATAGCAATTTTCTTGTTGCAATGTTTTCTTTTAGCTAAAATATGATGAAAAATTATAAAATTCTGGCGCGGAAGCAAATATTTATATGATTTTTTACAAAAAATAAGTCAGATTTAACATATTTTTCAAATGGATATTTTTGTTAAAACGTTCATAAACATGCTTTTGGACCTATACTATGGATAAAATATGATAAAAAATTATAAAATCCGAGCGCGAAAGCAAATATTTATATAATTTTCTACAAAAATAAAGTCAGATTTTACCTATTTTTGATGAATACGTTGTATATTGTAAGCTTCATTGGCTGGATTCTAGAATACCTACCACACTTGAAATAGCAATTTTTTTGTTGCAATGTTTTCTTTTACCTAAATTATGATGAAAAATCATAAAATTCGGGCGCGGAAGCAAATATTTATATTATTTTTTACAAATTTAATGTCAGATTTTCATATGTTTGAAATGGATATTTTTGTTAAAACGTTCATAAACATGCTTTTGGACCTATACTATGGATAAAATATGATGAAAAATTATAAAATTCGGGCGCGGAAGCAAATATTTACATGATTTTTTACAAAAAAAAGTCAGATTTTACCTATTTTTGATAAATATCTTGTATATTGTAAGCTACATGGGCTGGATTCTAGAATACCTAACAAACTTGAAATAGCAATTTTCTTGTTGCAATGTTTTCTTTTAGCTAAAATATGATGAAAAATCATAAAATTCGGGTGCGGAAGCAAGTATTTATATGAGTTTTTACAAAAATAAAGTCAGATTTTTCCTACTCTTGAAATGGATATTTTTGTTAAAACATTTATAAACATGCTTTTGTACCTACACTGTGAATAAAATATGATAAAAAATTATAAAATTCGGGCGCGGAAGCAAATATTTATATGATTTTTTACAAAAAAAAGTCAGATTTTACCTATTTTTGATAAATATCTTGTATATTGTAAGCTACATGGGTTGGATTCTAGAATACCTAAAAACTTGAAATAGCAATTTTCTTGTTGCAATGTTTTCTTTTAGCTAAAATATGATGAAAAATCATAAAATTCGGGCGCGGAAGCAAATATATATATGATTTTTTACAAAAATAAAGTCAGACTCTGAGATAGCGCGT
>JAQOWZ010000331.1:0-57838 GCA_035578165.1 Stenolophus ochropezus
ACGCGCTATCTCAGAGTATATCCATTTCAAAAATAGGTAAAATCTGACTTTATTTTTGTAAAAAATCATATAAATATTTGCTTCCGTGCCCGAATTTTATAATTTTTCATCATATTTTAGCTAAAAGAAAACATTGCAACAAGAAAATTGCAATTTTAAGTGTGTTAGGTATTGTAGAATCCAGCCCATGTAGCTTACAATATACTACGTATTCATCAAAAATAGGTAAAATCTGACTATTTTTGTAAAAAATCATATAAGTATTTGCTTCCGCGCCCGAATTTTATAATTTTTCAAAGTATTTTATCCACAGTATAGGTCCAAAAGCATGTTTATGAATGTTTTCACAAAAATATCCATTTCAAGAATAGGTAAAATCTGACTTTATTTTTGTAAAAAATCATATAAATATTAGCTTCCGCGACCGAATTTTATTATTTTTCATCATAATTTAGGTAAAAGAAAACATTGCAACAAGAAATTGCTATTTCTAGTGTGGTAGGTATTCTAGAATCCAGCCAATGAAGCTTACAATATACAACGTATTCATCAGAAATAGGTACAAATCTGACTTTTTATTTGTAAAAAATCATATAATTATTTGCTTTCGCGCCCGAATTTTATAATTTTTTATCATATTTTATCCACAGTATAGGTCTAAAAGCATGTTTATGAATGTTTTAACAAAAATATCCATTTCAAAAAAAGGTAAAATCTGACTTTACTTTTGTAAAAAATCATATAAATATTTGCTTCCACGCCCGAATTTTATAATTTTTCATCATATTTTAGCTAAAAGAAAACATTGAAACAAGAAAATAGCTATTTCAAGTGTGTTAGGTATTGTAGAATCCAGCCCATGTAGCTTACAATATACAACGTATTCATCAAAAATAGGTAAAATCTGACTTTTTTTTTGTAAAAAATCATATAAATATTTGCTTCCGCGCCCGAATTTTATAATTTTTTATCATATTTTATCCATAGTATAGGTCCAAAAGTGTGTTTATGAATGTTTTAACAAAAATAACCATTTCAAAAATATGTAAAATCTGACTTTATTTTTGTAAAATATCATATAAATATTTGCTTCCCCGCCCGAATTTTATGATTTTTCATCATACTTTAGCTAAAAGAAAACATTGCAACAAGAAAATTGCTATTTCAAGTGTGATAGTTATTCTAGAATCCAGCCAATGAAGCTTACAATATACAACGTATTCATCAAAAATAGGTAAAATATGATTTTATTTTTGTAAAAAATTATATAAATATTAGCTTCCGCGCCCGAATTTTATAATTTTTCATCATATTTTATCCATAGTATAGGTCCAAAAGCATGTTTATGAATGTATTAACTAAAATATCCATTTCGAAAGTAGGTAAAATCTGACTTTATTTTGTAAAAAATCTATAAATATTTGCTTCCGCGCCCGAATTTTATGATTTTTTATTATATTTTAGCTAAAAGTAAACATTGCAACAAGAAAATTGCTATTTCAAGTGTGTTAGGTATTCTAGAATCCAGCCAATGAAGCTTACAATATTCAACGTATTCTTCAAAACTAGGTAAAATCTGACTTTATTTTTGGAAAAAAATTATATAAATATTTGCTTCCGCGCCCGAATTTTATAATTTTTCATCATATTTTATCCATAGTACAGGTCCAAAAGCATGTTTATGAATGTTTTAACAAAAAATATCCATTTCAAAAATAGGGAAAATCTGACTTTATTTTTGTAAAATAAAATAAAATATTTGCTTTCGCGCCCGAATTTTATCATTTTTAATTATATTTTATCCACAGTATAGGTCCAAAAGCTTGTTTATGATTGTTTCAACACAAATATCTATTTCAAGAATAGGTTAAATCTGACTTTATTTTTGTAAAAAATCATAAATATTTGCTTCCGCGCCCGAATTTTATGATTTTTCATCATAATTTAGGTAAAAGAAAATATTGCAACAAGAAAATTGCTATTTCAAGCGTGGTAGGTATTCTAGAATCCAGCCAATGATTGCTTACAATATACAACGTATTCATCAAAAAAAGGTAAAACCTGACTTTATTTTTGTAAAAAATAATATAAATATTTGCTTCCGCGCCCGAATTTTATAATTTTTCATCATATTTTATCCACAGTATAGGTCCAAAAGCATGTTTATGAATGTTTTAACAAAAATATCCATTTCAAGAATAGGTAAAATCTGACATTATTTTTGTAAAAAATCATATAAATATTTGCTTTCTTGCCCGAATTTTATGATTTTTCATCTTAATTTAGGTAAAAGAAAACATTGCAACAAGAAAATTGCTATTTCGAGTGTGGTAGGTATTCTAGAATCCAGCCAATGAAGCTTACAATTTACAACGTATTCATCAAAAATAGGTAAAATATGATTTTATTTTTGTAAAAAATTATATAAATATTAGCTTCCGCACTCGAATTTTATAATTTTTCGTCATATTTTATCCATAGTATTGCTCCAAAAGCATGTTTATGAATGTTTTAACAAAAATATCCATTTCAAAAGTAGGTAAAATCTGACATTTTTTTTGTAAAAAAATCATATAAATATTTGCTTCCGCGCCTGAATTTTATAATTTTTCTTTATATTTCATTAACAGTATAAGTCCAAAAGCATGTTTATGAATGTTTTAACAAAAAAATCCACTTCAAGAATAGTTAAATTTTGACTTTATTTTTATAAAAAATCATATAAATATTTGCTTCCGTGCCCGAATTTTATGATTTTTCATCATAATTTAGGCAAAAGAAAACATTGCAACAAGAAAATTGCTATATCTAGTGTGGTAGGTATTCTAGAATCCAGCAATGAAGCTTACAATATACAACGTATTCGTCAGAAATAGGTAAAAATCTGACTTTTTATTTGTAAAAAATCATATAAATATTTGCTTTCGTGCCCGAATTTTATAATTTTTTATTATATTTTATCCACAGTATAGGTCCAAAAGCATGTTTATGAATGTTTCAACAAAAATATCCATTTCAAGAATAGGTAAAATCTGACTTTATTTTTGTAAAAAATCATAAAATAATTGCTTCCGCGCCCGAATTTTATGATTTTTCATTATAATTTAGGTAAAAGAAAACATTGCAACAAGAAAATTTCTATTTCAAGTGTGTTAGGTATTCTAGAATCCAGCCCATGTAGCTTACAATATACAACGTATTCATCAAAAATAGGTAAAATCTGACTTTATTTTTGTAAAAAATTATTAATATTTGCTTCCGCGCACGAATTTTATAATTTTTCATCATATTTTATCCATAGTATAGGTCCAAAAAGCATGTTTATGAATGTTTTAACAAAAATATCCCTCACAAAAATAGGTAAAATCTGACTTTATTTTTGTAAAAAATCATATAAATATTTGCTTCCGCGCCCGAATTTTATGATTTTTCATCATATTTTAGCTAAAAGAAAACATTGCAACAAGAAAATTTCTATTTCAAGTGTGTTAGGTATTCTAGAATCCAGCCCATGTAGCTTACAATATACAACGTATTCATCAAAAATAGGTAAAATCTGACTTTTTTTTGTAAAAAATCATATAAATATTTGCTTCCGCGCCCGAATTTTATAATTTTTCATCATATTTTTTCCACAGTATAGGTCCAAAAGCATGTTTATGAATGTTTGAACAAAAATATCCATTTCAAGAATAGGTAAAATCTGACACTATTTTTGTAAAAAATTATATAAATATTTGCTTTCGTGCCCGAATTTTATGATTTTTCATCATAATTTAGGCAAAAGAAAACATTGCAACAAGAAAATTGTTATTTCAAGTGTGGTAGGTATTCTAGAATCCAGCCAATGAAGCTTACAATATTCAACGTATTCTTCAAAACTAGGTAAAATCTGACTTTATTTTTGGAAAAAAATTATATAAATATTTGCTTCCGCGCCCGAATTTTATAATTTTTCATCATATTTTATCCATAGTACAGGTCCAAAAGCATGTTTATGAATGTTTTAACAAAAAATATCCATTTCAAAAATAGGGAAAATCTGACTTTATTTTTGTAAAAAATCATATAAATATTTGCTTCCGCGCCCGAATTTTATGATTTTTCATCATATTTTAGCTAAAAGAAAACATTGCAACAAGAAAATTTCTATTTCAAGTGTGTTAGGTATTCTAGAATCCAGCCCATGTAGCTTACAATATACAACGTATTCATCAAAAATAGGTAAAATCTGACTTTTTTTTGTAAAAAATCATATAAATATTTGCTTCCGCGCCCGAATTTTATAATTTTTCATCATATTTTTTCCACAGTATAGGTCCAAAAGCATGTTTATGAATGTTTGAACAAAAATATCCATTTCAAGAATAGGTAAAATCTGACACTATTTTTGTAAAAAATTATATAAATATTTGCTTCCGTGCCCGAATTTTATGATTTTTCATCATAATTTAGGCAAAAGAAAACATTGCAACAAGAAAATTGCTATTTCAAGTGTGGTAGGTATTCTAGAATCCAGCCAATGAAGCTTACAATATTCAACGTATTCTTCAAAACTAGGTAAAATCTGACTTTATTTTTGGAAAAAAAATTATATAAATATTTGCTTCCGCGCCCGAATTTTATAATTTTTCATCATATTTTATCCATAGTACAGGTCCAAAAGCATGTTTATGAATGTTTTAACAAAAAATATCCATTTCAAAAATAGGGAAAATCTGACTTTATTTTTGTAAAATAAAATAAAATATTTGCTTTCGCGCCCGAATTTTATCATTTTTTATTATATTTTATCCACAGTATAGGTCCAAAAGCTTGTTTATGATTGTTTCAACACAAATATCTATTTCAAGAATAGGTTAAATCTGACTTTATTTTTGTAAAAAATCATAAAATATTTGCTTCCGCGCCCGAATTTTATGATTTTTCATCATAATTTAGGTAAAAGAAAATATTGCAACAAGAAAATTGCTATTTCAAGCGTGGTAGGTATTCTAGAATCCAGCCAATGAAGCTTACAATATACAACGTATTCATCAAAAAAAGGTAAAACCTGACTTTATTTTTGTAAAAAATAATATAAATATTTGCTTCCGCGCCCGAATTTTATAATTTTTCATCATATTTTATCCACAGTATAGGTCCAAAAGCATGTTTATGAATGTTTTAACAAAAATATCCATTTCAAGAATAGGTAAAATCTGACATTATTTTTGTAAAAAATCATATAAATATTTGCTTTCTTGCCCGAATTTTATGATTTTTCATCTTAATTTAGGTAAAAGAAAACATTGCAACAAGAAAATTGCTATTTCGAGTGTGGTAGGTATTCTAGAATCCAGCCAATGAAGCTTACAATTTACAACGTATTCATCAAAAATAGGTAAAATATGATTTTATTTTTGTAAAAAATTATATAAATATTAGCTTCCGCACTCGAATTTTATAATTTTTCGTCATATTTTATCCATAGTATTGCTCCAAAAGCATGTTTATGAATGTTTTAACAAAAATATCCATTTCAAAAGTAGGTAAAATCTGACATTTTTTTTGTAAAAAAATCATATAAATATTTGCTTCCGCGCCTGAATTTTATAATTTTTCTTTATATTTCATTAACAGTATAAGTCCAAAAGCATGTTTATGAATGTTTTAACAAAAAAATCCACTTCAAGAATAGTTAAATTTTGACTTTATTTTTATAAAAAATCATATAAATATTTGCTTCTGTGCCCGAATTTTATGATTTTTCATCATAATTTAGGCAAAAGAAAACATTGCAACAAGAAAATTGCTATATCTAGTGTGGTAGGTATTCTAGAATCCAGCCAATGAAGCTTACAATATACAACGTATTCGTCAGAAATAGGTAAAAATCTGACTTTTTATTTGTAAAAAATCATATAAATATTTGCTTTCGTGCCCGAATTTTATAATTTTTTATTATATTTTATCCACAGTATAGGTCCAAAAGCATGTTTATGAATGTTTCAACAAAAATATCCATTTCAAGAATAGGTAAAATCTGACTTTATTTTTGTAAAAAATCATATAAATATTTGCTTCCGCGCCCGAATTTTATGATTTTTCATTATAATTTAGGTAAAAGAAAACATTGCAACAAGAAAATTTCTATTTCAAGTGTGTTAGGTATACTAGAATCCAGCCCATGTAGCTTACAATATACAACGTATTCATCAAAAATAGGTAAAATCTGACTTTATTTTTGTAAAAAATTATTAATATTTGCTTCCGCGCACGAATTTTATAATTTTTCATCATATTTTATCCATAGTATAGGTCCAAAAGCATGTTTATGAATGTTTTAACAAAAATATCCCTCACAAAAATAGGTAAAATCTGACTTTATTTTTGTAAAAAATCATATAAATATTTGCTTCCGCGCCCGAATTTTATGATTTTTCATCATATTTAGCTAAAAGAAAACATTGCAACAAGAAAATTTCTATTTCAAGTGTGTTAGGTATTCTAGAATCCAGCCCATGTAGCTTACAATATACAACGTATTCATCAAAAATAGGTAAAATCTGACTTTTTTTTGTAAAAAATCATATAAATATTTGCTTCCGCGCCCGAATTTTATCATTTTTCATCATATTTTTTCCACAGTATAGGTCCAAAAGCATGTTTATGAATGTTTGAACAAAAATATCCATTTCAAGAATAGGTAAAATCTGACACTATTTTTGTAAAAAATTATATAAATAATTGCTTCCGTGCCCGAATTTTATGATTTTTCATCATAATTTAGGCAAAAGAAAACATTGCAACAAGAAAATTGCTATTTCAAGTGTGGTAGGTATTCTAGAATCCAGCCAATGAAGCTTACAATATTCAACGTATTCTTCAAAACTAGGTAAAATCTGACTTTATTTTTGGAAAAAAATTATATAAATATTTGCTTCCGCGCCCGAATTTTATAATTTTTCATCATATTTTATCCATAGTACAGGTCCAAAAGCATGTTTATGAATGTTTTAACAAAAAATATCCATTTCAAAAATAGGGAAAATCTGACTTTATTTTTGTAAAAAATCATATAAATATTTGCTTCCGCGCCCGAATTTTATGATTTTTCATCATAATTTAGGCAAAAGAAAACATTGCAACAATAAAATTGCTATTTCAAGTGTGGTAGGTATTCTAGAATCCAGCCAATGAAGCTTACAATATTCATCGTATTCATCAAAACTAGGTAAAATCTGTCTTTTTTTTGTAAAAAATCATATAAATATTTGCTTCCGCGCCCGAATTTTTATAATTTTTCATTATATTTCTTCCACAGTATAGGTCCAAATGCATATTTATGAATGTTTTAACAAAAATATCCATTTCAAAAATAGGTAAAATCTGACTTTATTTTCATCATATTTTAGCTAAAAGAAAACATTGCAACAAGAAACTTGCTATTTGAAATGTGTTAGGTATTGTAGAATCCAGCCCATGTAGCTTACAATATACTACGTATTCATCAAAAATAGGTAAAATCTGACTTTTTTTGTAAAAAATCATGTAAGTATTTGCTTTCGCGCCTGAATTTTATAATTTTTTATCATATTTTATCCACAGTATAGGTCCAAAAGCATGTTTATGAATGTTTTAACAAATATATCCATTTCAAAAATAGGTAAAATCTGACTTTATTTTTGTAAAAAATCATATAAATATTTGCTTCCGCGCCCGAATTTTATGATTTTTCATCGTATTTTAGCTAAATGAAAACATTGCAACAAGAAATTTGCTATTTCAAGTGTGTTAGGTATACTAGAATCCAGCCCATGTAGCTTACAATATACAACTTATTCATCAAAAATATCCATTTCAAGAATAGGTAAAAACTGACTTTATTTTTGTAAAAAAATCATATAAATATTTGCTTTCGCTCCCGAATTTTATTATTTTTTATCATATTTTATCCAAAGTATAGGTCCAAAAGCATGTTTATGAATGTTTTAACAAAAATATAAATTTCAAGAATAGGTAAAATCTATTTTATTTTTGTAAAAAATCATAAAAATATTTACTTCCGCGCCCGAATTTTATGATTTTTCAACATAATTTAGGTAAAAGAAAATATTGCAACAAGAAAATTGCTATTTCATGTGTGGTAGGTATTCTAGAATCCAGCTAATGAAGCTTACAACGTATTCATGAAAAATAAATAAAATCTGACTTTTATTTGTAAAAAATCATATAAATATTTGCTTCCGCGCCCGAATTTTATAATTTTTCATCATATTTTATACATAGTATAGCTCCAAAAGCATGTTTATGAATGTTTTAACAAATATATCCATTTCAAGAATAGGTAAAATCTGCCTTTATTTTTGTAAAAAATCATATAAATATTAGCTTCCGCGCCCGAATTTTATTATTTTTCATCTTAATTTAGGTAAAAGAAAACATTGCAACAAGAAAATTGCTATTTCTAGTGTGGTAGGTATTCTAGAATCCAGCCGATGAAGCTTACAATATACAACGTATTCATCAGAAATAGGTAAAAATCTGACTTTTTATTTGTAAAAAATCATATAAATATTTGCTTTCGCGCCCGAATTTTATCATTTTTTATTATATTTTATCCACAGTATAGGTCCAAAAGCTTGTTTATGATTGTTTCAACACAAATAACTATTTCAAGAATAGGTTAAATCTGACTTTATTTTTGTAAAAAATCATAAAATATTTGCTTCCGCGCCCGAATTTTATGATTTTTCATCATAATTTAGGTAAAAGAAAATATTGCAACAAGAAAATTGCTATTTCAAGCGTGGTAGGTATTCTAGAATCCAGCCAATGAAGCTTACAATATACAACGTATTCATCAAAAAAAGGTAAAACCTGACTTTATTTTTGTAAAAAATAATATAAATATTTGCTTCCGCGCCCGAATTTTATAATTTTTCATCATATTTTATCCACAGTATAGGTCCAAAAGCATGTTTATGAATGTTTTAACAAAAATATCCATTTCAAGAATAGGTAAAATCTGACATTATTTTTGTAAAAAATCATATAAATATTTGCTTTCTTGCCCGAATTTTATGATTTTTCATCTTAATTTAGGTAAAAGAAAACATTGCAACAAGAAAATTGCTATTTCGAGTGTGGTAGGTATTCGAGAATCCAGCCAATGAAGCTTACAATTTACAACGTATTCATCAAAAATAGGTAAAATATGATTTTATTTTTGTAAAAAATTATATAAATATTAGCTTCCGCACTCGAATTTTATAATTTTTCATCATATTTTATCCATAGTATTGCTCCAAAAGCATGTTTATGAATGTTTTAACAAAAATATCCATTTCAAAAGTAGGTAAAATCTGACATTTTTTTTGTAAAAAAATCATATAAATATTTGCTTCCGCGCCTGAATTTTATAATTTTTCTTTATATTTCATTAACAGTATAAGTCCAAAAGCATGTTTATGAATGTTTTAACAAAAAAATCCACTTCAAGGATAGTTAAATTTTGACTTTATTTTTATAAAAAATCATATAAATATTTGCTTCCGTGCCCGAATTTTATGATTTTTCATCATAATTTAGGCAAAAGAAAACATTGCAACAAGAAAATTGCTATTTCAAGTGTGGTAGGTATTCTAGAATCCAGGCAATGAAGCTTACAATATACAACGTATTCATCAAAAATATTTAAAATCTGACTTTATTTTTGTAAAAAATTATATAAATATTTGCTTCCGCGCCCGAATTTTATAATTTTTTATCATATTTTATCCGTAGTATAGGTCCAAAAGCATGTTTATGAATGTTTTAACAAAAATATCTATTTCAAAAATAGGTAAAATCTGACTTTATTTTTGTAAAAAATCATATAAATATTTGCTTCCGCGCCCGAATTTTATGATTTTTCATCATATTTTAGCTAAATGAAAACATTGCAACAAGAAAATTGCTATTTCAAGTGTGTTAGGTATACTAGAATCCAGCCCATGTAGCTTACAATATACAGCTTATTCATCAAAAATATCCATTTCAAGAATAGGTAAAATCTGACTTTATTTTTGTAAAAAAATCATATAAATATTTGCTTTCGCTCCCGAATTTTATAATTTTTCATCATATTTTATCCACAGTATAGGTCCAAAACCATGTTTATGAATGTTTTAACAAATAATTCATTTCAAAAATAGGTAAAATCTATTTTATTTTTGTAAAAAATCATAAAAATATTTACTTCTGCGCCCGAATTTTATGATTTTTCAACATAATTTTGGTATAAGAAAATATTGCAACAAGAAAATTGCTATTTCATGTGTGGTAGTTATTCTAGAATCCAGCTAATGAAGCTTACAACGTATTCATGAAAAATAAATAAAATCTGACTTTTTATTTGTAAAAAATCATATAAATATTTGCTTCCGCGCCCGAATTTTATAATTTTTCATCATATTTTATCCATAGTATAGGTCCAAAAGTGTGTTTATGAATGTTTTAACAAAAATAACCATTTCAAAAATAGGTAAAATCTGACTTTATTTTTGTAAAATATCATATAAATATTTGCTTTCGCGCCCGAATTTTATGATTTTTCATCATACTTTAGCTAAAAGAAAACATTGCAACAAGAAAATTGCTATTTCAAGTGTGATAGGTATTCTAGAATCCAGCCAATGAAGCTTACAATATACAACGTATTCATCAAAAATAGGTAAAATATGATTTTATTTTTGTAAAAAATTATATACATATTAGCTTCCGCACCCGAATTTTATAAGTTTTCATCATATTTTATCCATAGTATAGGTCCAAAAGCATGTTTATAAATGTTTTAACAAAAATATCCATTTCAAAAATAGGTAAAATCTGACTTTATTTTTGTAAAAAATCATATAAATATTTGCTTCCGCGCCCGAATTTTATGATTTTTCATCATATTTTAGCTAAATGAAAACATTGCAACAAGAAAATTGCTATTTCAAGTGTGTTAGGTATACTAGAATCCAGCCCATGTAGCTTACAATATACAGCTTATTCATCAAAAATATCCATTTCAAGAATAGATAAAATCTGACTTTATTTTTGTAAAAAACTCATATAAATATTTGCTTTCGCTCCCAAATTTTATAATTTTTCATCATATTTTATCCACAGTATAGGTCCAAAAGCATGTTTATGAATGTTTTAACAAAAATATCCATTTCAAGAATAGGTAATATGTATTTTATTTTTGTAAAAAATCATAAAAATATTTACTTCCGCGCCCGAATTTTATAATTTTTCAACATACTTTAGGTAAAAGAAAATTTTGCAACAAGAAAATTGCTATTTCATGTGTGGTAGGTATTCTAGAATCCAGCTAATGAAGCTTACAACGTATTCATGAAAAATAAATAAAATCTGACTATTTTATTTGTAAAAAATCATATAAATATTTGCTTCCGCGCCCGAATTTTATAATTTTTCATCATATTTTATTCACAGTATAGGTCCAAAAGCATGTTTATGAATGTTTTAACAAAAATATCCATTTCAAGAATAGGTAAAATCTGACTTTATTTTTGTAAAAAATCATATAAATATTAGCTTCCGCGCCCGAATTTTATTATTTTTCATCATAATTTAGGTAAAAGAAAACATTGCAACAAGAAAATTGCTATTTCTAGTGTGGTAGGTATTCTAGAATCCAGCCAATGAAGCTTACAATATACAACGTATTCATCAGAAATAGGTACAAATCTGACTTTTTATTTGTAAAAAATCATATAATTATTTGCTTTCGCGCCCGAATTTTATAATTTTTTATTATATTTTATCCACAGTATAGGTCCAAAAGCATGTTTATAAATGTTTTAACAAAAATATCCATTTCAAAAAAAGGTAAAATCTGACTTTATTTTTGTAAAAAATCATATAAATATTTGCTTCCGCGCCCGAATTTTATGATTTTTTATCATATTTTAGCTAAAAGAAAACATTGCAACAAGATAATTGCTTTTTCAAGTGTGATAGTTATTCTAGAATCCAGCCAATGAAGCTTACAATATGCAACGTATTCATCAAAAATAGGTAAAATATGATTTTATTTTTGTAAAAAATTATATAAATATTAGCTTCCGCGCCCGAATTTTATGATTTTTCATCATACTTTAGCTAAAAGAAAACATTGCAACAAGAAAATTGCTATTTCAAGTGTGATAGGTATTCTAGAATCCAGCCAATGAAGCTTACAATATACAACGTATTCATCAAAAATAGGTAAAATATGATTTTATTTTTGTAAAAAATTATATACATATTAGCTTCCGCACCCGAATTTTATAAGTTTTCATCATATTTTATCCATAGTATAGGTCCAAAAGCATGTTTATAAATGTTTTAACAAAAATATCCATTTCAAAAATAGGTAAAATCTGACTTTATTTTTGTAAAAAATCATATAAATATTTGCTTCCGCGCCCGAATTTTATGATTTTTCATCATATTTTAGCTAAATGAAAACATTGCAACAAGAAAATTGCTATTTCAAGTGTGTTAGGTATACTAGAATCCAGCCCATGTAGCTTACAATATACAGCTTATTCATCAAAAATATCCATTTCAAGAATAGATAAAATCTGACTTTATTTTTGTAAAAAACTCATATAAATATTTGCTTTCGCTCCCAAATTTTATAATTTTTCATCATATTTTATCCACAGTATAGGTCCAAAAGCATGTTTATGAATGTTTTAACAAAATATCCATTTCAAGAATAGGTAATATGTATTTTATTTTTGTAAAAAATCATAAAAATATTTACTTCCGCGCCCGAATTTTATAATTTTTCAACATACTTTAGGTAAAAGAAAATTTTGCAACAAGAAAATTGCTATTTCATGTGTGGTAGGTATTCTAGAATCCAGCTAATGAAGCTTACAACGTATTCATGAAAAATAAATAAAATCTGACTATTTTATTTGTAAAAAATCATATAAATATTTGCTTCCGCGCCCGAATTTTATAATTTTTCATCATATTTTATTCACAGTATAGGTCCAAAAGCATGTTTATGAATGTTTTAACAAAAATATCCATTTCAAGAATAGTTAAAATCTGACTTTATTTTTGTAAAAAATCATATAAATATTAGCTTCCGCGCCCGAATTTTATTATTTTTCATCATAATTTAGGTAAAAGAAAACATTGCAACAAGAAAATTGCTATTTCTAGTGTGGTAGGTATTCTAGAATCCAGCCAATGAAGCTTACAATATACAACGTATTCATCAGAAATAGGTACAAATCTGACTTTTTATTTGTAAAAAATCATATAATTATTTGCTTTCGCGCCCGAATTTTATAATTTTTTATTATATTTTATCCACAGTATAGGTCCAAAAGCATGTTTATAAATGTTTTAACAAAAATATCCATTTCAAAAAAAGGTAAAATCTGACTTTATTTTTGTAAAAAATCATATAAATATTTGCTTCCGCGCCCGAATTTTATGATTTTTTATCATATTTTAGCTAAAAGAAAACATTGCAACAAGATAATTGCTATTTCAAGTGTGATAGTTATTCTAGAATCCAGCCAATGAAGCTTACAATATGCAACGTATTCATCAAAAATAGGTAAAATATGATTTTATTTTTGTAAAAAATTATATAAATATTAGCTTCCGCGCCCGAATATTATAATTTTTCATCATATTTTATTCATAGTATAGGTCCAAAAGCATGTTTATGAATGTATTAACTAAAATATCCATTTCGAAAGTAGGTAAAATCTGACTTTATTTTTGTAAAAAATCTATAAATATTTGCTTCCGCGCCCGAATTTTATGATTTTTTATTATATTTTATCCACAGTATAAGTCCAGAAGCATGTTTATGAATGTTTTAACAAAAATATCCATTTCAAAAATAGGTAAAATCTGACTTTATTTTTGTAAAAAATCATATAAATATTTGCTTCCGCGTCCGAATTTTATAATTTTTCATCATATTTTGGCTAAAAGAAAACATTGAAACAAGAAAATAGCTATTTCAAGTGTGTTAGGTATTGTAGAATCCAGCCCATGTAGCTTACAATATACAACGTATTCATCAAAAATAGGTAAAATATGACTTTTTTTTGTAAAAAATCATATAAATATTTGCTTCCGCGCCCGAATTTTATAATTTTTCATTATATTTTATCCACAGTATAAGTCCAAAAGCATGTTTATGAATGTTTTAACAAAAATATCCATTTCAAGAATAGGTAAAATATGACTTTATTTTTGTAAAAAATTATATAAATATTTGCTTCCGCGCCCGAATTTTATGATTTTTCATCACAATTTAGGTAAAAGAAAACATTGCAACAAGAAAATTGCTATTTCAAGTGTGGTAGGTATTCTAGAATCCAGCCAATGAAGCTTACAATATACAACGTATTCATCAAAAATAGGTAAAATCTGACTTTATTTTTGTAAAAAATCATATAAATATTTGCTTCCGCGCCCGAATTTTATAATTTTTCATTATATTTTATCCATAGTATAGGTCCAAAAGCATGTTTATGAATGTTTTAACAAAAAAAACATTTCAAGAATAGGTAAAATCTGACTTTATTTTTGTAAAAAATCATATAAATATTTGCTTCCGCGCCCGAATTTTATGATTTTTCATCATATTTTAGCTAAATGAAAACATTGCAACAAGAAAATTGCTATTTCAAGAGTGTTAGGTATACTAGAATCCAGCCCATGTAGCTTACAATATACAACTTATTCATCAAAAATATCCATTTCACGAAAAGGTAAAATCTGACTTTATTTTTGTAAAAAAATCATATAAATATTTGCTTTCGCTCCCGAATTTTATAATTTTTCATCATATTTTATCCACAGTATAGGTCCAAAAGCATGTTTATGAATGTTTTAACAAAAATATCCATTTCAAGAATAGGTAAAATCTATTTTATTTTTGTAAAAAATCATAAAAATATTTACTTCCGCGCCCGAATTTTATGATTTTTTCAACATACTTTAGGTAAAAGAAAACATTGCAACAAGAAAATTGCTATTTCGAGTGTGGTAGGTATTCTAGAATTCAGCCAAAGAAGCTTACAATTTACAACGTATTCATCAAAAATTGGTAAAATGTGATTTTATTTTTGTAAAAAATTATATAAATATTAGCTTCCGCACCCGAATTTTATAATTTTTCATCATGTTTTATCCATAGTATAGGTCCAAAAGCATGTTTATGAATGTTTTAACAAAAATATCCATTTCAAATTAGGTAAAATTCGACTTTATTTTTGTAAAAAATCATATAAATATTTGCTTCCGCGCCCGAATTTTATGATTTTTTATCATATTTTAGCCAAAAGAAAACATTGCAACAAGAAAATTGCTATTTCAAGTGTGTTAGGTATTCTAGAATCCAGCCCATGTAGCTTACAATATACAACGTATTCATCAAAAATAAGTAAAATCTGACTTTTTTTTGTAAAAAATCATATAAATATTTGCTTCCGCGCCTGAATTTTATAATTTTTTGTCATATTTCATCCACAGTATAAGTCCAAAAGCATGTTTATGAATGTTTTAACAAAAATATCCATTTCAAGAAAAGTTAAATTTGACTTTATTTTTATAAAAAATCCTATAAATATTTGCTTCCGTGCCCGAATTTTATGATTTTTTATCATAATTTAGGCAAAAGAAAACATTGCAACAAGAAAATTGCTATTTCAAGTGTGGTAGGTATTCTAGAATCCAGCCAATGAAGCTTACAATATACAACGTATTCATCAAAAATATTTAAAATCTGACTTTATTTTTGGAAAAAAATTATATAAATATTTGCTTCCGCGCCTGAATTTTATAATTTTTCATCATATTTTATCCATAGTATAGGTCCAAAAGCATGTTTATGAATGTTTTAACAAAAATATCCATTTCAAAAATAGGTAAAATCTGACTTTATTTTTGTAAAAAATCATATAAATATTTGCTTCCGTGCCCGAATTTTATAATTTTTCATCATATTTTAGCTAAAAGAAAACATTGCAACAAGAAAATTGCAATTTTAAGTGTGTTAGGTATTGTAGAATCCAGCCCATGTAGCTTACAATATACTACGTATTCATCAAAAATAGTAAAATCTGACTATTTTTGTAAAAAATCATATAAGTATTTGCTTCCGCGCCCGAATTTTATAATTTTTCAAAGTATTTTATCCACAGTATAGGTCCAAAAGCATGTTTATGAATGTTTTCACAAAAATATCCATTTCAAGAATAGGTAAAATCTGACTTTATTTTTGTAAAAAATCATATAAATATTAGCTTCCGCGACCGAATTTTATTATTTTTCATCATAATTTAGGTAAAAGAAAACATTGCAACAAGAAATTGCTATTTCTAGTGTGGTAGGTATTCTAGAATCCAGCCAATGAAGCTTACAATATACAACGTATTCATCAGAAATAGGTACAAATCTGACTTTTTATTTGTAAAAAATCATATAATTATTTGCTTTCGCGCCCGAATTTTATAATTTTTTATCATATTTTATCCACAGTATAGGTCTAAAAGCATGTTTATGAATGTTTTAACAAAAATATCTATTTCAAAAAAAGGTAAAATCTGACTTTACTTTTGTAAAAAATCATATAAATATTTGCTTCCACGCCCGAATTTTATAATTTTTCATCATATTTTAGCTAAAAGAAAACATTGAAACAAGAAAATAGCTATTTCAAGTGTGTTAGGTATTGTAGAATCCAGCCCATGTAGCTTACAATATACAACGTATTCATCAAAAATAGGTAAAATCTGACTTTTTTTTTGTAAAAAATCATATAAATATTTGCTTCCGCGCCCGAATTTTATAATTTTTTATCATATTTTATCCATAGTATAGGTCCAAAAGTGTGTTTATGAATGTTTTAACAAAAATAACCATTTCAAAAATATGTAAAATCTGACTTTATTTTTGTAAAATATCATATAAATATTTGCTTCCCCGCCCGAATTTTATGATTTTTCATCATACTTTAGCTAAAAGAAAACATTGCAACAAGAAAATTGCTATTTCAAGTGTGATAGTTATTCTAGAATCCAGCCAATGAAGCTTACAATATACAACGTATTCATCAAAAATAGGTAAAATATGATTTTATTTTTGTAAAAAATTATATAAATATTAGCTTCCGCGCCCGAATTTTATAATTTTTCATCATATTTTATCCATAGTATAGGTCCAAAAGCATGTTTATGAATGTATTAACTAAAATATCCATTTCGAAAGTAGGTAAAATCTGACTTTATTTTTGTAAAAAATCTATAAATATTTGCTTCCGCGCCCGAATTTTATGATTTTTTATTATATTTTAGCTAAAAGTAAACATTGCAACAAGAAAATTGCTATTTCAAGTGTGTTAGGTATTCTAGAATCCAGCCCATGTAGCTTACAATATACAACGTATTCATCAAAAATAGGTAAAATCTGACTTTTTTTATGTAAAAAATCATATAAATATTTGCTTCCGCGCCCGAATTTTATAATTTTTCATCATATTTTATCCACAGTATAGGTCCAAAAGCATTTTTATGAATGTTTTAACAAAAATATCCATTTCAAGAATAGGTAAAATCTGACTTTATTTTTGTAAAAAATTATATAAATATTTGCTTCCGCGCCTGAATTTTATGATTTATCATCATAATTTAGGTAAAAGAAAACTTTGGAACACGAAAATTGCTATTTCAAGTGTGGTAGGTATTCTAGAATATAGCAAATGAAGCTTACAATATACAACCTATTCATGAAAAATTTGTAAATTCTGACTTTATTTTTGTAAAAAATCATATAAATATTTGCTTCCGCGCCCAAATTTTATGATTTTTCGTCATATTTTAGCTAAAAGAAAACATTGCAACAAGAAAGTTGCTATTTCATGTATGTTAGGTATTCTAGAATCCAGCCAATGAAGCTTACAATATACAACGTATTCATCAAAAATAGGTAAAATATGATTTTATTTTTGTAAAAAATTATATAAATATTATCTTCCGCACCCGAATTTTATAAATTTTCATCATATTTTATCCATAGTATAGGTCCAAAAGCATGTTTATGAATGTTTTAACTAAAATATCCATTTCGAAAGTAGGTGAAATTCGACTTTATTTTTGTAAAAAATCATATAAATATTTGCTTCCGCGCCCGAATTTAATGATTTTTCATTATAATTTAGGTAAAAGAAAACATTGCAACAAGAAAATTGCTATTTCAAGTGTGGTAGGTATTCTAGAATCCAGCCAACGAAGCTTACAATATACAACGTATTCATCAAAAATAGGTAAAATCTGACTATTTTTGTAAAAAATCATATAAGTATTTGCTTCCGCGACCGAATTTTATAATTTTTCAAAGTATTTTATCCACAGTATAGGTCCAAAAGCATGTTTATGAATGTTTTCACAAAAATATCCATTTCAAGAATAGGTAAAATCTGACTTTATTTTTGTAAAAAATCATATAAATATTAGCTTCCGCGACCGAATTTTATTATTTTTCATCATAATTTAGGTAAAAGAAAACATTGCAACAAGAAATTGCTATTTCTAGTGTGGTAGGTATTCTAGAATCCAGCCAATGAAGCTTACAATATACAACGTATTCATCAGAAATAGGTACAAATCTGACTTTTTATTTGTAAAAAATCATATAATTATTTGCTTTCGCGCCCGAATTTTATAATTTTTTATCATATTTTATCCACAGTATAGGTCCAAAAGCATGTTTATGAATGTTTTAACAAAAATATCCATTTCAAAAAAAGGTAAAATCTGACTTTACTTTTGTAAAAAATCATATAAATATTTGCTTCCACGCCCGAATTTTATAATTTTTCATCATATTTTAGCTAAAAGAAAACATTGAACAAGAAAATAGCTATTTCAAGTGTGTTAGGTATTGTAGAATTCAGCCCATGTAGCTTACAATATACAACGTATTCATCAAAAATAGGTAAAATCTGACTTTTTTTTTTGTAAAAAATCATATAAATATTTGCATCCGCGCCCGAATTTTATAATTTTTTATCATATTTTATCCATAGTATAGGTCCAAAAGTGTGTTTATGAATGTTTTAACAAAAATAACCATTTCAAAAATATGTAAAATCTGACTTTATTTTTGTAAAATATCATATAAATATTTGCTTCCCCGCCCGAATTTTATGATTTTTCATCATACTTTAGCTAAAAGAAAACATTGCAACAAGAAAATTGCTATTTCAAGTGTGATAGTTATTCTAGAATCCAGCCAATGAAGCTTACAATATACAACGTATTCATCAAAAATAGGTAAAATATGATTTTATTTTTGTAAAAAATTATATAAATATTAGCTTCCGCGCCCGAATTTTATAATTTTTCATCATATTTTATCCATAGTATAGGTCCAAAAGCATGTTTATGAATGTATTAACTAAAATATCCATTTCGAAAGTAGGTAAAATCTGACTTTATTTTTGTAAAAAATCTATAAATATTTGCTTCCGCGCCCGAATTTTATGATTTTTTTATTATATTTTAGCTAAAAGTAAACATTGCAACAAGAAAATTGCTATTTCAAGTGTGTTAAGTATTCTAGAATCCAGCCCATGTAGCTTACAATATACAACGTATTCATCAAAAATAGGTAAAATCTGACTTTTTTTATGTAAAAAATCATATAAATATTTGCTTCCGCGCCCGAATTTTATAATTTTTCATCATATTTTATCCACAGTATAGGTCCAAAAGCATTTTTATGATTGTTTTAAGAAAAATATCCATTTCAAGAATAGGTAAAATCTGACTTTATTTTTGTAAAAAATTATATAAATATTTGCTTCCGCGCCTGAATTTTATGATTTATCATCATAATTTAGGTAAAAGAAAACTTTGGAACAAGAAAATTGCTATTTCAAGTGTGGTAGGTATTCTAGAATATAGCCAATGAAGCTTACAATATACAACCTATTCATGAAAAATTTGTAAATTCTGACTTTATTTTTGTAAAAAATTATATAAATATTAGCTTCCGCGCCCGAATTTTATAATTTTTCATCATATTTTATCCATAGTATAGGTCCAAAAGCATGTTTATGAATGTTTTAACAAAAATATTCCTTTTAAAAATATGTAAAATCTGACCTTATTTTTGTAAAAAATCATATAAATATTTGCTTCCGCGCCCAAATTTTATGATTTTTCGTCATATTTTAGCTAAAAGAAAACATTGCAACAAGAAAATTGCTATTTCATGTATGTTAGGTATTCTAGAATCCAGCCAATGAAGCTTACAATATACAACGTATTCATCAAAAATAGGTAAAATATGATTTTATTTTTGTAAAAAATTATATAAATATTATCTTCCGCACCCGAATTTTATAAATTTTCATCATATTTTATCCATAGTATAGGTCCAAAAGCATGTTTATGAATGTTTTATCTAAAATATCCATTTCGAAAGTAGGTGAAATTCGACTTTATTTTTGTAAAAAATCATATAAATATTTGCTTCCGCGCCCGAATTTTATGATTTTTCATTATAATTTAGGTAAAAGAAAACATTGCAACAAGAAAATTGCTATTTCAAGTGTGGTAGGTATTCTAGAATCCAGCCAACGAAGCTTACAATATACAACGTATTCATCAAAAATAGGTAAAATCTGACTTTTTTTTTTGTAAAAAATCATATAAATATTTGCTTCCGCGCCCGAATTTTATAATTTTTCATTATATTTTATCCACAGTATAGGTCCAAATGCATGTTTATGAATGTTTTAACAAAAATATCCATTTCAAAAATAGGTAAAATCTGACTTTATTTTCATCATATTTTAGCTAAAAGAAAACATTGCAACAAGAAAATTGCTATTTCAAGTGTGTTAGGTATTCTAGAATCCAGCCCATGTAGCTTACAATATACAACGTATTCATCAAAAATAGGTAAAATCTGACTTTTTTTTGTAAAAAATCATATAAATATTTGCTTCCGCGCCTGAATTTTATAATTTTTTCAACATATTTCATCCACAGTATAAGTCCAAAAGCATGTTTATGAATGTTTTAACAAAAATATGCATTTCAAGAATAGTTAAATTTTGACTTTATTTTTATAAAAAATCATATAAATATTTGCTTCCGTGCCCGAATTTTATGATTTTTCATCATAATTTAGGCAAAAGAAAACATTGCAACAAGAAAATTGCTATTTCAAGTGTGGTAGGTATTCTAGAATCCAGCCAATGAAGCTTACAATATACAACGTGTTCATCAAAAATATTTAAAATCTGACTTTATTTTCGGAAAAAAATTATATAAATATTTGCTTCCGCGCCTGAATTTTATAATTTTTCATCATATTTTAGCTAAAAGAAAACATTGCAACAAGAAAATTGCAATTTCAAGTTTGTTAGGTATTGTAGAATCCAGCCCATGTCGCTTACATTATACTACGTATTCATCAAAAATAGGTAAAATCTGACTATTTTTGTAAAAAATCATATAAGTATTTGCTTCCGCGCCCGAATTTTATAATTTTTCAAAATATTTTATCCACAGTATAGGTCCAAAAGCATGTTTATAAATGTTTTAACAAAAATATCCATTTCAAGAATAGGTAAAATCTGCCTTTATTTTTGTAAAAAATCATATAAATATTAGCTTCCGCGCCCGAATTTTATTATTTTTCATCATAATTTAGGTAAAAGAAAACATTGCAACAAGAAAATTGCTATTTCTAGTGTGGTAGGTATTCTAGAATCCAGCCAATTAAGCTTACAATATACAACGTATTCATCAGAAATAGGTAAAAATCTGACTTTTTATTTGTAAAAAATCATATAATTATTTGCTTTCGCGCCTGAATTTTATAATTTTTTATTATATTTTATCCACAGTATAGGTCCAAAAGCATGTTTATGAATGTTTCAACAAAAATATCCATTTCAAGAATAGGTAAAATCTGACATTATTTTTGTAAAAAATCATATAAATATTTGCTTCCTTGCCCGAATTTTATGATTTTTTATCTTAATTTAGGTAAAAGAAAACATTGCAACAAGAAAATTGCTATTTCGAGTGTGGTAGGTATTCTAGAATCCAGCCAATGAAGCTTACAATTTACAACGTATTCATCAAAAATAGGTAAAATGTGATTTTATTTTTGTAAAAAATTATATAAATATTAGCTTCCGCACCCGAATTTTATAATTTTTCATCATATTATATCCATAGTATTGCTCCAAACGCATGTTTATGAATGTTTTAACAAAAATATCCATTTCAAAAGTAGGTAAAATTCGAATTTATTTTTGTAAAAAATCATATAAATATTTGCTTCCGCGCCCGAATTTTATGATTTTTTTATCATATTTTAGCTAAAAGAAAACATTGCAACAAGAAAATTGCTATTTCAAGTGTGTTAGGTATTCTAGAATCCAGCCCATGTAGCTTACAATATTCAACGTATTCATCAAAAATAGGTAAAATCTACACTTTTGTTTTGTAAAAAATTAATAATATTTGCTTCCGCGCCCGAATTTTATAATTTTTTATCATATTTTATCCATAGTATAGGTCCAAAAGCATGTTTATGAATGTTTTAACAAAAATATCCCTCTGAAAAATAGATAAAATCTGACTTTATTTTTGTAAAAAATCATATAAAAATTTGCTTCCGCGCCCGAATTTTATGATTTTTCATCATATTTTAGCTAAAAGAAAACTTTGCAACAAGAAAATTGCTATTTCAAGTGTATTAGGTATTGTAGAATCCAGCCCATGTAGCTTACAATATACTACGTATTCATCAAAAATAAATAAAATCTGACTTTTTTTTGTAAAAAATCATATAAATATTTGCTTCCGCGCCCGAATTTTATAATTTTTCATTATATTTTATCCACAGTATAGGTCCAAAAGCATGTTTATGAATGTTTGAACAAAAATATCCATTTCAAGAATAGGTAAAATCTGACTTTATTTTTGTAAAAAATCATATAAATATTTGCTTCCGTGCCCGAATTTTATGATTTTTCATTATAATTTAGGCAAAAGAAAATATTGCAACAAGAAAATTGCTATTTCAAGTGTGGTAGGTATTCTAGAATCCAGCCAATGAAGCTTACAATATACAACGTATTCATCAAAAATAGGTAAAATCTGACTTTATTTTTGTAAAAAATTATATAAATATTTGCCTCCGCGCCCGAATTTTATAATTTTTCATCATATTTTATCCATAGTATAGGTCCAAAAGCATGTTTATGAATGTTTAAAAAAATATCCATTTCAAAAACAGGTAAAATCTAACTTTATTTTTGTAAAAAATTATATAAATATTTGCCTCCGCGTCCGAATTTTATAATTTTTCATCATATTTTATCCATAGTATAGGTCCAAAAGCATGTTTATGAATGTTTTATAAAAATATCCATTTCAAAAACAGGTAAAATCTGAATTTATTTTTGTAAAAAATCATATAAATATTTGCTTCCGCGCCCGAATTTTATGATTTTTCATCATATTTTAGCTAAAAGAAAACATTTCACCAAGAAAATTGCTATTTAAAGTGTGGTAGGTATTCTAGAATCCAGCCAATGAAGTTTAAAATATACAACGTATTCATCAAAAATAGGTAAAATCTGACTTTCTTTTTGTAAAAAATCATATAAATATTTGCTTCCGCGCCTGAATTTTATAATTTTTCATCATATTTTATCCATAGTATAGGTCCAAAAGCATGTTTATGAATGTTTTAACAAAAATGTCCCTCTCAAAAATAGATAAAATCTGACTTAATTTTTGTAAAAAATCATATAAATATTTGCTTCCGCGCCCGAATTTTATGATTTTTCATCATATTTTAGCTAAAAGAAAACATTGCAACAAGAAAATTGCTATTTCAAATGTGTTAGGTATTCTAGAATTTAGCCCATGTAGCTTAAAATATACAACGTATTCATCAAAAATAGGTAAAATCTGACTTTTTTTGTAAAAAATCATATAGATATTTGCTTCCGCGCCCGAATTTTATAATTTCTTATCATATTTTATCCACAGTATAGGTACAAAAGCATGTTTATGAATGTTTGAACAAAAATATCCATTTCAAGAATAGGTAAAATCTGACTTTATTTTTGTAAAAAATCATATAAATATTTGCTTCCGTGCCCGAATTTTATGATTTTTCATCATAATTTAGGCAAAAGAAAACATTGCAACAAGAAAATTGCTATTTCAAGTGTGGTAGGTATTCTAGAATGCAGCCAATGAAGCTTACAATATACAACGTATTCATCAAAAATATTTAAAATCTGACTTTATTTTTGGAAAAAAATTATATAAATATTTGCTTCCGCGCCTGAATTTTATAATTTTTCATCATATTTTATCCATAGTATAGGTCCAAAAGCATGTTTCTGAATGTTTTAACAAAAATATCCATTTCAAAAATAGGTAAAATCTGACTTTATTTTTGTAAAAAATCATATAAATATTTGCTTCCGTGCCCGAATTTTATAATTTTTCATCATATTTTAGCTAAAAGAAAACATTGCAACAAGAAAATTGCAATTTCAAGTTTGTTAGGTATTGTAGAATCCAGCCCATGTCGCTTACAATATACTACGTATTCATCAAAAATAGGTAAAATCTGACTACTTTTGTAAAAAATCATATAAGTATTTGCTTCCGCGCCCGAATTTTATAATTTTTCAAAATATTTTATCCACAGTATAGGTCCAAAAGCATGTTTATAAATGTTTTAACAAAAATATCCATTTCAAGAATAGGTAAAATCTGCCTTTATTTTTGTAAATAATCATATAAATATTTGCTTCCGCGCCCGAATTTTATGATTTTTCATCATATTTTAGCTAAAAGAAAACATTGCAACAAGAAAATTGCTATTTCGAGTGTGGTAGGTATTCTAGAATCCAGCCAATGAAGCTTACAATTTACAACGTATTCATCAAAAATAGGTAAAATGTGATTTTATTTTTGTAAAAAATTATATAAATATTAGCTTCCGCACCCAAATTTTATAATTTTTCATCATATTTTATCCATAGTATTGCTCCAAACGCATGTTTATGAAGGTTTTAACAAAAATATCCATTTCAAGAATAGGTAAAATCTGACATTATTTTTGTAAAAAATCATATAAATATTTGCTTCCTTGCCCGAATTTTATGATTTTTCATCTTAATTTAGGTAAAAGAAAACATTGCAAAAAGAAAATTGCTATTTCGAGTGTGGTAGGTATTCTAGAATCCAGCCAATGAAGCTTACAATTTACAACGTATTCATCAAAAATAGCTAAAATGTGATTTTATTTTTGTAAAAAATTATATAAATATTAGCTTCCGCACCCAAATTTTATAATTTTTCATCATATTTTATCCATAGTATTGCTCCAAACGCATGTTTATGAAGGTTTTAACAAAAATATCCATTTCAAAAGTAGGTAACATTCGAATTTATTTTTGTAAAAAATCATATAATTATTTGCTTCCGCGCCCGAATTTTATGATTTTTTTAATCATATCTTAGCTAAAAGAAAACATTGCAACAAGAAAATTGCTATTTCAAGTGTGTTAGGTATTCTAGAATCCAGCCCATGTAGCTTACAATATACAACGTATTCATCAAAAATAGGTAAAATCTGACTTTTTTTTGTAAAAAATCATATAAATATTTGCTTCCGCGCCTGAATTTTATAATTTTTTCAACATATTTCATCCACAGTATAAGTCCAAAAGCATGTTTATGAATGTTTTAACAAAAATATGCATTTCAAGAATAGTTAAATTTTGACTTTATTTTTATAAAAAATCATATAAATATTTGCTTCCGTGCCCGAATTTTATGATTTTTCATCATAATTTAGGCAAAAGAAAACATTGCAACAAGAAAATTGCTATTTCAAGTGTGGTAGGTATTCTAGAATCCAGCCAATGAAGCTTACAATATACAACGTGTTCATCAAAAATATTTAAAATCTGACTTTATTTTCGGAAAAAAATTATATAAATATTTGCTTCCGCGCCTGAATTTTATAATTTTTCATCATATTTTAGCTAAAAGAAAACATTGCAACAAGAAAATTGCAATTTCAAGTTTGTTAGGTATTGTAGAATCCAGCCCATGTCGCTTACATTATACTACGTATTCATCAAAAATAGGTAAAATCTGACTATTTTTGTAAAAAATCATATAAGTATTTGCTTCCGCGCCCGAATTTTATAATTTTTCAAAATATTTTATCCACAGTATAGGTCCAAAAGCATGTTTATAAATGTTTTAACAAAAATATCCATTTCAAGAATAGGTAAAATCTGCCTTTATTTTTGTAAAAAATCATATAAATATTAGCTTCCGCGCCCGAATTTTATTATTTTTCATCATAATTTAGGTAAAAGAAAACATTGCAACAAGAAAATTGCTATTTCTAGTGTGGTAGGTATTCTAGAATCCAGCCAATTAAGCTTACAATATACAACGTATTCATCAGAAATAGGTAAAAATCTGACTTTTTATTTGTAAAAAATCATATAATTATTTGCTTTCGCGCCTGAATTTTATAATTTTTTATTATATTTTATCCACAGTATAGGTCCAAAAGCATGTTTATGAATGTTTCAACAAAAATATCCATTTCAAGAATAGGTAAAATCTGACATTATTTTTGTAAAAAATCATATAAATATTTGCTTCCTTGCCCGAATTTTATGATTTTTTATCTTAATTTAGGTAAAAGAAAACATTGCAACAAGAAAATTGCTATTTCGAGTGTGGTAGGTATTCTAGAATCCAGCCAATGAAGCTTACAATTTACAACGTATTCATCAAAAATAGGTAAAATGTGATTTTATTTTTGTAAAAAATTATATAAATATTAGCTTCCGCACCCGAATTTTATAATTTTTCATCATATTATATCCATAGTATTGCTCCAAACGCATGTTTATACGCGCTATCTCAGAGTAAATATCCATTTCAAAAGTAGGTAAAATTCGAATTTATTTTTGTAAAAAATCATATAAATATTTGCTTCCGCGCCCGAATTTTATGATTTTTTTATCATATTTTAGCTAAAAGAAAACATTGCAACAAGAAAATTGCTATTTCAAGTGTGTTAGGTATTCTAGAATCCAGCCCATGTAGCTTACAATATTCAACGTATTCATCAAAAATAGGTAAAATCTACACTTTGTTTTGTAAAAAATTAATAATATTTGCTTCCGCGCCCGAATTTTATAATTTTTTATCATATTTTATCCATAGTATAGGTCCAAAAGCATGTTTATGAATGTTTTAACAAAAATATCCCTCTGAAAAATAGATAAAATCTGACTTTATTTTTGTAAAAAAATCATATAAAAATTTGCTTCCGCGCCCGAATTTTATGATTTTTCATCATATTTTAGCTAAAAGAAAACTTTGCAACAAGAAAATTGCTATTCTCAAGTGTATTAGGTATTGTAGAATCCAGCCCATGTAGCTTACAATATACTACGTATTCATCAAAAATAAATAAAAATCTGACTTTTTTTTGTAAAAAATCATATAAATATTTGCTTCCGCGCCCGAATTTTATAATTTTTCATCATATTTTATCCACAGTATAGGTCCAAAAGCATGTTTATGAATGTTTGAACAAAAATATCCATTTCAAGAATAGGTAAAATCTGACTTTATTTTTGTAAAAAATCATATAAATATTTGCTTCCGTGCCCGAATTTTATGATTTTTCATTATAATTTAGGCAAAAGAAAACATTGCAACAAGAAAATTGCTATTTCAAGTGTGGTAGGTATTCTAGAATCCAGCCAATGAAGCTTACAATATACAACGTATTCATCAAAAATAGGTAAAATCTGACTTATTTTTGTAAAAAATTATATAAATATTTGCCTCCGCGCCCGAATTTTATAATTTTTCATCATATTTTATCCATAGTATAGGTCCAAAAGCATGTTTATGAATGTTTAAAAAAATATCCATTTCAAAAACAGGTAAAATCTAACTTTATTTTTGTAAAAAATTATATAAATATTTGCCTCCGCGCCCGAATTTTATAATTTTTCATCATATTTTATCCATAGTATAGGTCCAAAAGCATGTTTATGAATGTTTTATAAAAATATCCATTTCAAAAACAGGTAAAATCTGAATTTATTTTTGTAAAAAATCATATAAATATTTGCTTCCGCGCCCGAATTTTATGATTTTTCATCATATTTTAGCTAAAAGAAAACATTTCACCAAGAAATTGCTATTTAAAGTGTGGTAGGTATTCTAGAATCCAGCCAATGAAGTTTAAAATATACAACGTATTCATCAAAAATAGGTAAAATCTGACTTTCTTTTGTAAAAATCATATAAATATTTGCTTCCGCGCCTGAATTTTATAATTTTTCATCATATTTTATCCATAGTATAGGTCCAAAAGCATGTTTATGAATGTTTTAACAAAAATGTCCCTCTCAAAATAGATAAAATCTGACTTAATTTTTGTAAAAAATCATATAAATATTTGCTTCCGCGCCCGAATTTTATGATTTTTCATCATATTTTAGCTAAAAGAAAACATTGCAACAAGAAAATTGCTATTTCAAATGTGTTAGGTATTCTAGAATTTAGCCCATGTAGCTTAAAATATACAACGTATTCATCAAAAATAGGTAAAATCTGACTTTTTTTGTAAAAAATCATATAGATATTTGCTTCCGCGCCCGAATTTTATAATTTCTTATCATATTTTATCCACAGTATAGGTCCAAAAGCATGTTTATGAATGTTTGAACAAAAATATCCATTTCAAGAATAGGTAAAATCTGACTTTATTTTTGTAAAAAATCATATAAATATTTGCTTCCGTGCCCGAATTTTATGATTTTTCATCATAATTTAGGCAAAAGAAAACATTGCAACAAGAAAATTGCTATTTCAAGTGTGGTAGGTATTCTAGAATGCAGCCAATGAAGCTTACAATATACAACATATTTATCAAAAATAGTTAAAATGTGACTTTATCTTTGGAAAAAAATTAAATAAATATTTGCTTCCGCGCCCGAATTTTATAATTTTTCATCATATTTTATCCATAGTATAGGTCCAAAAGCATGTTTATGAATGTTTTAACAAAAATATCCATTTTAAAAATAGGTAAATTCTAATTTTATTTTTGTAAAAAATCATATAAATATTTGCTTTCGTGCCCGAATTTTATGATTTTTCATTATATTTTAGCTAAAAGAAAACATTGCAACAAGAAAATTTTTATTTCAAGTGTGTGAGGTATTGTAGAATCGAGCTCATGTAGCTTACAATATACTACGTATTCATCAAAAATAGGTAAAATCTGACATTTTTTTTGTAAAAAATCATATAAATATTTGCTTCCGCGCCCGAATTTTATAATTTTTCATCATATTTTATAAACAGTATAGGTCCAAAAGCATGTTTATGAATGTTTGAACAAAAATATCCATTTCAAGAATAGGTAAAATCTGACTTTATTTTTATAAAAAATCATATAAATATTTGCTTCCGTGCCCGAATTTTATGATTTTTCATCATAATTTAGGCAAAAGAAAACATTGCAACAAGAAAATTGCTATTTCAAGTGTGGTAGGTATTCTAGAATGCAGCCAATGAAGCTTACAATATACAACATATTTATCAAAAATAGGTAAAAATCTGACTTTATTTTTGGAAAAAAATCATAAATATTTGCTTCCGCGCCCTAATTTTCTGATTTTTCATCATATTTTAGCTAAAAGAAAACATTGCAACAAGAAAATTGCTATTTCAAGTGTGTTACGTATACTAGAATCCAGCCTATGTAGCTTACAATATACAACTTATTCATCAAAAATATCCATTTCAAGAATAGGTAAACTCTGACTTTATTTTTGTAAAAAAATCATATAAATATTTGCTTTCGCTCCCGAATTTTATAATTTTTCATCATATTTTATCCACAGTATAGGTCCAAAAGCATGTTTATGAATGTTTTAACAAAATATCCATTTCAAGAATAGGTAAAATCTATTTTATTTTTGTAAAAAATCATAAAATTATTTACATCCGCTCCCGAATTTTATGATTTTTCAACATAATTTAGGTAAAAGAAAACATTGCAACAAGAAAATTGCTATTTCATGTGTGGTAGGTATTCTAGAATCCAGCTAATGAAGCTTACAACGTATTCATGAAAAATAAATAAAATCTGACTTTTTTTTTGTAAAAAATCATATAAATATTTGCTTCCGCGCCCGAATTTTATATTTTTTTTATCATATTTTATCCACAGTATAGATCCAAAAGCATGTTTATGAATGTTTTAACAAAAATATCCATTTCAAGAATGGGTAAAATCTGACTTTATTTTTGTAAAAAATCATATAAATACTTGCTTCCGCGCCCGAATTTCATGATTTTTTATCATAATTTAGGTAAAAGAAAACATTGCAACAAGAAAATTGCTATTTCAAGTGTGGTAGGTATTCTAGAATCTAGCCAATGAAGCTTACAATATACAACATATTTATCAAAAATAGTTAAAATGTGACTTTATTTTTGGAAAAAAATTAAATAAATATTTGCTTCCGCGCCCGAATTTTATAATTTTTCATCATATTTTATCCATAGTATAGGTCCAAAAGCATGTTTATGAATGTTTCAACAAAAATGTCCATTTCAAAAATAGGTAAATTCTGATTTTATTTTTGTAAAAAATCATATAAATATTTGCTTCCGTGCCCGAATTTTATGATTTTTTATCATATTTTAGCTAAAAGAAAACATTGCAACAAGAAAATTGCTATTTCAAGTGTGTGAGGTATTGTAGAATCCAGCCCATGTAGCTTACAATATACTACGTATTCATCAAAAATAGATAAAATCTGACTTTTTTTTTTGTAAAAAATCATATAAATATTTGCTTCCGCGCCCGAATTTTATAATTTTTCATCATATTTTATCCACAGTATAGGTCCAAAAGCATGTTTATGAATGTTTTAACAAAAATATAAATTTCAAGAATAGGTAAAATCTGACTTTATTTTTGTAAAAAATCATATAAATATTTGCTTCCGCGCCCGAATTTTATAATTTTTCATCATATCTTATCCACAGTATAGGTCTAAAAGCATGTTTATGAATGTTTGAACAAAAATATCCATTTCAAGAATAGGTAAAATCTGACTTTATTTTTGTAAAAAATCATATAAATATTTGCTTCCGTGCCAGAAATTTATTATTTTTCATCATAATTTAGGCAAAAGAAAACATTGCAACAAGAAAATTGCTATTTCAAGTGTGGTAGGTATTCTAGAATCCAGCCAATGAAGCTTACAATAAACAACATATTTATCAAAAATAGTTAAAATGTGACTTTATTTTTGGAAAAAAATTAAATAAATATTTGCTTCCGCGCCCGAATTTTATAATTTTTCATCATATTTTATCCATAGTATAGGTCCAAAAGCATGTTTATGAATGTTTTAACAAAAATATCCATTTTAAAATAGGTAAATTCTGATTTTATTTTTGTAAAAAATCATATAAATATTTGCTTCCGTGCCCGAATTTTATGATTTTTCATCATATTTTAGCTAAAAGAAAATATTGCAACAAGAAAATTGCTATTTCAAGTGTGTGAGGTATTGTAGAATCCAGCCCATGTAGCTTACAATATACTACGTATTCATCAAAAATAGGTAAAATCTGACTTTTTTTTTGTAAAAAATCATATAAATATTTGCCTCCGCGCCCGAATTTTATAATTTTTTATCATATTTTATCCACAGTATAGGTCCAAAAGCATGTTTATGAATGTTTGAACAAAAATATCCCTTTCAAGAATAGGTAAAATCTGACTTTATTTTTATAAAAAATCATATAAATATTTGCTTCCGTGCCCGAATTTTATGATTTTTCATCATAATTTAGGCAAAAGAAAACATTGCAACAAGAAAATTGCTATTTCAAGTGTGGTAGGTATTCTAGAATGCAGCCAATGAAGCTTACAATATACAACATATTTATCAAAAATAGGTAAAAATCTGACTTTATTTTTGGAAAAAAAACATATAAATATTTGCTTCCGCGCCCGAATTTTCTGATTTTTCATCATATTTTAGCCTAAAGAAAACATTGCAACAAGAAAATTGCTATTTCAAGTGTGTTACGTATACTAGAATCCAGCCTATGTAGCTTACAATATACAACTTATTCATCAAAAATATCCATTTCAAGAATAGGTAAACTCTGACTTTATTTTTGTAAAAAAATCATATAAATATTTGCTTTCGCTCCCGAATTTTATAATTTTTCATCATATTTTATCCACAGTATAGGTCCAAAAGCATGTTTATGAATGTTTTAACAAAAATATCCATTTCAAGAATAGGTAAAATCTATTTTATTTTTGTAAAAAATCATAAAATTATTTACATCCGCTCACGAATTTTATGATTTTTCAACATAATTTAGGTAAAAGAAAACATTGCAACAAGAAAATTGCTATTTCATGTGTGGTAGGTATTCTAGAATCCAGCTAATGAAGCTTACAACGTATTCATGAAAAATAAATAAAATCTGACTTTTTTTTTTGTAAAAAATCATATAAATATTTGCTTCCGCGCCCGAATTTTATATTTTTTCATCATATTTTATCCACAGTATAGGTCCAAAAGCATGTTTATGAATGTTTTAACAAAAATATTCATTTCAAGAATAGGTAAAATCTGACTTTATTTTTGTAAAAAATCATATAAATATTTGCTTCCGCACCCGAATTTTATGATTTTTCATCATAATTTAGGAAAAAGAAAACATTGCAACAAGAAAATTGCTATTTAAAATGTGGTAGGTATTCTAGAATCCAGCCAATGAGATTACAATATACAACGTATTCATCAAAAATAAGTAAAATCTGACTTTATTTTTGTAAAAAATTATTAATATTTGCTTCCGCGCCCGAATTTTATAATTTTTCATCATATTTTATCCATAGTATAGGTCCAAAAGCATGTTTATGAATGTTTTAACAAAAATATTCATTTCAAAAATAGGTAAAATCTGACTTTAATTTTGTAAAAAATCATATAAATATTTGCTTTCGCGCCCGAATTTTATAATTTTTCATCATATTTTAGCTAAAAGAAAACATTGCAACAAGAAAATTGCCATTTCAAGTGTATTAGGTATTCTAGAATCCAGTCCATGTAGCTTACAATATACAACGTATTCATCAAAAATAAGTAAAATCTGACTTTTTTTTTGTAAAAAATCATATAAATATTTGCTTCCGCGCATGAATTTTATAATTTTTCATCTTTTTTTATCCCTAGTATAGGTCCAAAAGCATGTTTATGAATGTTTTAACAAAAATATCCCTCTCAAAAATAGAAAAAATCTGACTTTAATTTTGTAAAAAATCATATAAATATTTGCTTTCGCGTCCGAATTTTATGGTTTTTCATCATATTTTAGCTAAAAGAAAACATTGCAACAAGAAAATTGCTATTTCAAATGTGTTAGGTTTTCTAGAATCCAGCCCATGTAGCTTACAATATACAACGTATTCATCTAAAATAGGTAAAATCTGACTTTTTTTTGTAAAAAATCATATAAATTTTTGCTTCCGCGCTCGAATTTTATAATTTTATATCATATTTTACCCACAGTATAGGTCTAAAAGCATGTTTATGAATGTTTGAACAAAAATATCCATTTCAAGAATAGGTAAAGTCTGACCTAATTTTTGTAAAAAATCATATATATATATATTTGCTTCCGTGCCCGAATTTTATAATGTTTCATCATAATTTAGGCAAAAGAAAACATTGCAACAAGAAAATTGCTATTTGAAGTGTGGTAGGTATTCTAGCATCCAGCCAATGAAGCTTACAATATACAACGTATTCATCAAAAATAGGTAAAATCTGACTTTATTTTTGGAAAAAAATTATATAAATATTTGCTTCCGCGCCCGAATTGTATAATTTTTCATCATATTTTATCCATAGTATAGGTCCAAAAGCATGTTTATGAATGTTTTAACAAAAATATCCATTACAAAAATAGGTAAAATCTGACTTTATTTTTGTAAAAAATCATATAAATATTTGCTTCCGTGCCCGAATTTTATGATTTTACATCATATTTTAGCTAAAAGAAAACATTGCAACAAGAAAATTGCTATTTCAAGTGTAATAGGTATTGTAGAATCCAGCCCATGTAGCTTACAATATACTACGTATTCATCAAAAGTAGATAAAATCTGACTTTTTTTTTTGTAAAAAATCATATAAATATTTGCTTCCGCGCCCGAATTTTATAATTTTTCATCATATTTTATCCACAGTATAGGTCCAAAAGCATGTTTATGAATTTTTTAACAAAAATATAAATTTCAAGAATAGGTAAAATCTGACTTTATTTTTGTAAAAAATCATATAAATATTTGCTTCCGCACCCGAATTTTATGATTTTTCATCATAATTTAGGAAAAAGAAAACATTGCAACAAGAAAATTGCTATTTAAAATGTGGTAGGTATTCTAGAATCCAGCCAATGAGATTACAATATACAACGTATTCATCAAAAATACGTAAAATCTGACTTTATTTTTGTAAAAAATTATTAATATTTGCTTCTGCGCCCGAATTTTATAATCTTTCATCATATTTTATCCATAGTATAGGTCCAAAAGCATGTTTATGAATGGTTTAACAAAAATATCCCTCTCAAAAATAGATAAAATCTGACTTTATTTTTGTAAAAAATCATATAAATATTTGCTTCCGCGCCCAAATTTTATGATTTTTCATCATATTTTAGCTAAAAGAAAACATTGCAACAAGAAAATTTTTATTTCAAGTGTGTTAGTTATTCTAGAATCCAGCCCATGTAGCTTACAATATACAACGTATTCATCGAAAATAGGTAAAATCTGACTTTTTTTTTGTAAAAAATCATATAAATATTTGCTTCCGCGCCCGAATTTTATAATTTTTCATCATATTTTATCCATAGTATAGGTCCAAAAGCATGTTTATGAATGTTTTAACAAAAATATCCATTACAAAAATAGGTAAAATCTGACTTTATTTTTGTAAAAAATCATATAAATATTTGCTTCCGTGCCCGAATTTTATCATTTTTCATCATATTTTAGCTAAAAGAAAACATTGCAACAAGAAAATTGCTATTTCAAGTGTATTAGGTATTGTAGAATCCAGCCCTTGTAGCTTACAATATACTACGTATTCATCAAAAATAGATAAAATCTGACTTTTTTTTTGTAAAAAATCATATAAATATTTGCTTCCGCGCACGAATTTTATAATTTTTCATCATGTTTTATCCACAGTATAGGTCCAAAATCATGTTTATGAATGTTTGACAAAAATATCCATTTCAAGAATAGGTAAAATCTGACTTTATTTTTGTAAAATTCATATAAATATTTGCTTCCGCGCATGAATTTTATGATTTTTCATCACATTTTAGCTAAAAGAAAACATTGCAACAAGAAAATTGCTATTTCAAGTGTAGTAGGTATTCTAGAATCCAGCCAATGAAGCTTACAATATTCATCGTATTCATCAAAAATAGGTAAAATCTGACTTTATTTTTGTAAAAAATTATATAAATTTTTGCTTCCGCGCCCGAATTTTATAATTTTCTATCATATTTTATCCACAGCAAAAGCATGTTTATGAATGTTTTAACAAAAATATCCATTTCAAGAATAGGTAAAATCTGACTTTATTTTTGTAAAAAATCATATTAATATTTGCTTCCGCGCCCGAATTTTATGATTTTGTATCATATTTTAGCTAAAAGAAAACATTGCAACAAGAAAATTGCTATTTCAAGTGTGTTAGGTATTCTAGATTCCAGCCCATGTAGCTTACAATATACAACGTTTTCTTAAAAAATAGGTAAATTCTGACTTTTTTTTTGTAATAAATCATATAAATATTTGCTTCCGCGCCCGAATTTTATAATTTTTCATCATATTTTTTCCACAGTATAGGTCCAAAAGCATGTTTATGAATGTTTGAACAAAAATATCCATTTCAAGAATAGGTAAAATCTGACTCTATTTTTGTAAAAAATTATATAAATATTTGCTTCCGCGCCCGAATTTTATGATTTTTTATCATAATTTAGGCAAAAGAAAACATTGCAACAATAAAATTGCTATTTCAAGTGTGGTAGGTATTCTAGAATCCAGCCAATGAAGCTTACAATATTCATCGTATTCATCAAAACTAGGTAAAATCTGTCTTTTTTTTGTAAAAAATCATATAAATATTTGCTTCCGCGCCCGAATTTTATAATTTTTCATTATATTTCTTCCACAGTATAGGTCCAAATGCATGTTTATGAATGTTTTAACAAAAATATCCATTTCAAAAATAGGTAAAATCTGACTTTATTTTCATCATATTTTAGCTAAAAGAAAACATTGCAACAAGAAAATTGCTATTTGAAATGTGTTAGGTATTGTAGAATCCAGCCCATGTAGCTTACAATATACTACGTATTCATCAAAAATAGGTAAAATCTGACTTTTTTTGTAAAAAATCATGTAAGTATTTGCTTTCGCGCCTGAATTTTATAATTTTTCATCATAATTTATGTAAAAGAAAACATTGCAACAAGAAAATTGCTATTTCAAGTGTTGTAGGTATTCTAGAATCCAGCCAATGAAGCTTACAATATACAACGTATTCATCAAAAATAGGTAAAATCTGACTTAATTTTTGTAAAAAATTATATAAATATTTGCTTCCGCGCCCGAATTTTATAATTTTTTATCATATTTTATCCATAGTATAGGTCCAAAAGCATGTTTATGAATGTTTTAACAAAAATATCCATTTCAAAAATAGGTAAAATCTGACTTTATTTTTGTAAAAAATCATATAAATATTTGCTTCCGCGCCCGAATTTTATGATTTTTCATCATATTTTAGCTAAATGAAAACATTGCAACAAGAAATTTGCTATTTCAAGTGTGTTAGGTATACTAGAATCCAGCCCATGTAGCTTACAATATACAACTTATTCATCAAAAATATCCATTTCAAGAATAGGTAAAATCTGACTTTATTTTTGTAAAAAAATCATATAAATATTTGCTTTCGCTCCCGAATTTTATTATTTTTCATCATATTTTATCCAAAGTATAGGTCCAAAAGCATGTTTATGAATGTTTTAACAAAAATATCCATTTCAAGAATAGGTTAAATCTATTTTATTTTTGTAAAAAATCATAAAAATATTTACTTCCGCGCCCGAATTTTATGATTTTTCAACATAATTTAGGTAAAAGAAAATATTGCAACAAGAAAATTGCTATTTCATGTGTGGTAGGTATTCTAGAATCCAGCTAATGAAGCTTACAACGTATTCATGAAAAATAAATAAAATCTGACTTTTATTTGTAAAAAATCATATAAATATTTGCTTCCGCGCCCGAATTTTATAATTTTTCATCATATTTTATCCATAGTATAGCTCCAAAAGCATGTTTATGAATGTTTTAACAAAAATATCCATTTCAAGAATAGGTAAAATCTGCCTTTATTTTTGTAAAAAATCATATAAATATTAGCTTCCGCGCCCGAATTTTATTATTTTTCATCATAATTTAGGTAAAAGAAAACATTGCAACAAGAAAATTGCTATTTCTAGTGTGGTAGGTATTCTAGAATCCAGCCGATGAAGCTTACAATTTACAACGTATTCATCAAAAATAGGTAAAATGTGATTTTATTTTTGTAAAAAATTATATAAATATTAGCTTCCGCACCCGAATTTTATAATTTTTCATCATATTTTATCCATAGTATTGCTCCAAAAGCATCAGAAATAGGTAAAAATCTGACTTTTTTTTTGTAAAAAATCATATAAATATTTGCTTTCGCGCCCGAATTTTATCATTTTTTATTATATTTTATCCACAGTATAGGTCCAAAAGCTTGTTTATGATTGTTTCAACAAAAATATCTATTTCAAGAATAGGTTAAATCTGACTTTATTTTTGTAAAAAATCATAAAATATTTGCTTCCGCGCCCGAATTTTATGATTTTTCATCTTAATTTAGGTAAAAGAAAACATTGCAACAAGAAAATTGCTATTTCGAGTGTGGTAGGTATTCTAGAATCCAGCCAATGAAGCTTACAATTTACAACGTATTCATCAAAAATAGGTAAAATGTGATTTTATTTTTGTAAAAAATTATATAAATATTAGCTTCCGCACCCGAATTTTATAATTTTTCATCATATTTTATCCATAGTATTGCTCCAAAAGCATGTTTATTAATGTTTTAACAAAAATATCCATTTCAAAAGTAGGTAAAATTCGACTTTATTTTTGTAAAAAATCATATAAATATATGCTTCCGCGCCCGAATTTTATGATTTTTTATCATATTTTAGCTAAAAGAAAACATTGCAACAAGAAAATTGCTATTTCAAGTGTGTTAGGTATTCTAGAATCCAGCCCATGTAGCTTACAATAAACAACGTATTAATCAAAAATAGGTAAAATCTGACATTTTTTTTGTAAAAAATCATAAAATATTTGCTTCCGCGCCCGAATTTTATGATTTTTCATCATAATTTAGGTAAAAGAAAACATTGCAACAAGAAAATTGCTATTTCAAGTGTTGTAGGTATTCTAGAATCCAGCCAATGAAGCTTACAATATACAACGTATTCATCAAAAATAGGTAAAATCTGACTTTATTTTTGTAAAAAATTATATAAATATTTGCTTCCGCGCCCGAATTTTATAATTTTTTATTATATTTTATCCATAGTATAGGTCCAAAAGCATGTTTATGAATGTTTTAACAAAAATATCCATTTCAAAAATAGGTAAAATCTGACTTTATTTTTGTAAAAAATCATATAAATATTTGCTTCCGCGCCCGAATTTTATGATTTTTCATCATATTTTAGCTAAATGAAAACATTGCAACAAGAAAATTGCAATTTCAAGTGTGTTAGGTATTGTAGAATCCAGCCCATGTAGCTTACAATATACAACTTATGCATCAAAAATATCCATTTCAAGAATAGGTAAAATCTGACTTTATTTTTGTAAAAAAATCATATAAATATTTGCTTTCGCTCCCGAATTTTATAATTTTTCATCATATTTTATCCACAGTATAGGTCCAAAACATGTTTATGAATGTTTTAACAAATATATTCATTTCAAAAATAGGTAAAATCTATTTTATTTTTGTAAAAAATCATAAAAATATTTACTTCCGCGCCCGAATTTTATGATTTTTCAACATAATTTAGGTATAAGAAAATATTGCAACAAGAAAATTGCTATTTCATGTGTGGTAGTTATTCTAGAATCCAGCTAATGAAGCTTACAACGTATTCATGAAAAATAAATAAAATCTGACTTTTTTATTTGTAAAAAATCATATAAATATTTGCTTCCGCGCCCGAATTTTATAATTTTTCATCATATTTTATCCATAGTATAGGTCCAAATGTGTGTTTATGAATGTTTTAACAAAAATAACCATTTCAAAAATAGGTAAAATCTGACTTTATTTTTGTAAAATATCATATAAATATTTGCTTTCGCGCCCGAATTTTATGATTTTTCATCATACTTTAGCTAAAAGAAAACATTGCAACAAGAAAATTGCTATTTCAAGTGTGATAGGTATTCTAGAATCCAGCCAATGAAGCTTACAATATACAACGTATTCATCAAAAATAGGTAAAATATGATTTTATTTTTGTAAAAAATTATATAAATATTAGCTTCCGCACCCGAATTTTATAAGTTTTCATCATATTTTATCCACAGTATAGGTCCAAAAGCATGTTTACTAATGTTTTAACAAAAATATCCATTTCAAGAATAGGTAATATCTATTTTATTTTTGTAAAAAATCATAAAAATATTTACTTCCGCGCCCGAATTTTATAATTTTTCAACATACTTTAGGTAAAAGAAAATATTGCAACAAGAAAATTGCTATTTCATGTGTGGTAGGTATTCTAGAATCCAGCTAATGAAGCTTACAACGTATTCATGAAAAATAAATAAAATCTGACTATTTTATTTGTAAAAAATCATATAAATATTTGCTTCCGCGCTCGAATTTTATAATTTTTCATCATATTTTATTCACAGTATAGGTCCAAAAGCATGTTTATGAATGTTTTAACAAAAATATCCATTTCAAGAATAGGTAAAATCTGACTTTATTTTTGTAAAAAATCATATAAATATTTGCTTCCGCGCCTGAATTTTATGATTTTTCATCATAATTTAGGTAAAAGAAAACTTTGCAACAAGAAAATTGCTATTTCAAGTCTGGTAGGTATTCTAGAATCCAGCCAATGAAGCTTACAATATTCAACGTATTCTTCAAAACTAGGTAAAATCTGACTTTATTTTTGGAAAAAAATTATATAAATATTTGCTTCCGCGCCCGAATTTTATAATTTTTTATCATATTTTATCCATAGTACAGGTCCAAAAGCATGTTTATGAATGTTTTAACAAAAAATATCCATTTCAAAAATAGGTAAAATCTGACTTTATTTTTGTAAAAAATCATATAAATATTTGCTTCCGCGCCCGAATTTTATGATATTTCATCATAATTTAGGTAAAAGAAAACATTGCAACAAGAAAATTGCTATTTAAAGTGTGGTAGGTATTCTAGAATCCAGCCAATGAGCTTACAATATACAACGTATTCATCAAAAATAGGTAAAATCTGACTTTATTTTTGTAAAAAATTATATAAATTTTTGCTTCCGCGCCCGAATTTTATAATTTTTTATCATATTTTATCCACAGTATAGGTCCAAAAGCATGTTTATGAATGTTTTAACAAAAATATCCATTTCAAGAATAGGTAAAATCTGACTTTATTTTTGTAAGAAATCATATAAATATTTGCTTCCGCGCCCGAATTTTATGATTTTGTATCATATTTTAGCTAAAAGAAAACATTGCAACAAGAAAATTGCTATTTCAAGTGTGTTAGGTATACTAGAATCCAGCCCATGTAGCTTACAATATACAACTTATTCATCAAAAATATCCATTTCAAGAACAGGTAAAATCTGACTTTATTTTTGTAAAAAAATCATATAAATATTTGCTTTCGCTCCCGAATTTTATTATTTTTCATCATATTTTATCCACAGTATAGGTCCAAAAGCATGTTTATGAATGTTTTAACAAAAATATCCATTTCAAGAATAGGTAAAATCTATTTTATTTTTGTAAAAAATCATAAAAATATTTACTTCCGCGCCCGAATTTTATGATTTTTCAACAAAAATTAGGTAAAAGAAAATATTGCAACAAGAAAATTGCTATTTCATGTGTGGTAGGTATTCTAGAATCCAGCTAATGAAGCTTACAACGTATTCATGAAAAATAAATAAAATCTGACTTTTATTTGTAAAAAATCATATAAATATTTGCTTCCGCGCCCGAATTTTATAATTTTTCATCATATTTTATCCACAGTATAGGTCCAAAAGCATGTTTATAAATGTTTTAACAAAAATATCCATTTCAAGAATAGGTAAAATCTGACATTATTTTTGTAAAGAATCATATAAATATTTGCTTCCTTGCCCGAATTTTATAATTTTTCATCTTAATTTAGGTAAAAGAAAACATTGCAACAAGAAAATTGCTATTTCGAGTGTGGTAGGTATTCTAGAATCCAGCCTATGAAGCTTACAATTTACAACGTATTCATTAAAAATAGGTAAAATGTGATTTTATTTTTGTAAAAAATTATATAAATATTAGCTTCCACACCCGAATTTTATAATTTTTCATCATATTTTATCCATAGTATAGCTCCAAAAGCATGTTTATGAATGTTTTTAAAAAAATATCCATTTCAAGAATAGGTAAAATCTGCCTTTATTTTTGTAAAAAATCATATAAATATTAGCTTCCGCGCCCGAATTTTATTATTTTTCATCATAATTTAGGTAAAGGAAAACATTGCAACAAGAAAATTGCTATTTCTAGTGTGGTAGGTATTCTAGAATCCAGCCGATGAAGCTTACAATATACAACGTATTCATCAGAAATAGGTAAAAATCTGACTTTTTATTTGTAAAAAATCATATAAATATTTGCTTTCGCGCCCGAATTTTATCATTTTTTATTATATTTTATCCACAGTATAGGTCCAAAAGCTTGTTTATGATTGTTTCAACAAAAATATCTATTTCAAGAATAGGTTAAATCTGACTTTATTTTTGTAAAAAATCATAAAATATTTGCTTTCGCGCCCGAATTTTATGATTTTTCATCATAATTTAGGTAAAAGAAAATATTGCAACAAGAAAATTGCTATTTCAAGTGTGGTAGGTATTCTAGAATCCAGCCAATGAAGCTTAAGATATACAACGTATTCATCAAAAATAGGTAAAACCTGACTTTATTTTTGTAAAAAATTATATAAATATTTGCTTCCGCGCCCGAATTTTATAATTTTTCATCATATTTTATCCACAGTATAGGTCCAAAAGCATGTTTATGAATGTTTCAACAAAAATATCCATTTCAAGAATAGGTAAAATTTGACATTATTTTTGTAAAAAATCATATAAATATTTGCTTTCTTGCCCGAATTTTATGATTTTTCATCTTAATTTAGGTAAAAGAAAACATTGCAACAAGAAAATTGCTATTTCGAGTGTGGTAGGTATTCTAGAATCCAGCCAATGAAGCTTACAATTTACAACGTATTCATCAAAAATAGGTAAAATGTGATTTTATTTTTGTAAAAAATTATATAAATATTAGCTTCCGCACCCGAATTTTATAATTTTTCATCATATTTTATCCATAGTATTGCTCCAAAAGCATGTTTATGAATGTTTTACCAAAAATATCCATTTCAAAAGTAGGTAAAATTCGACTTTATTTTTGTAAAAAATCATATAAATATATGCTTCCGCGCCCGAATTTTATGATTTTTTATCATATTTTAGCTAAAAGAAAACATTGCAACAAGAAAATTGCTATTTCAAGTGTGTTAGGTATTCTAGAATCCAGCCCATGTAGCTTACAATATACAACGTATTAATCAAAAATAGGTAAAATCTGACATTTTTTTTGTAAAAAAATCATATAAATATTTGCTTCCGCGCCTGAATTTTATAATTTTTCTTCATATTTCATTAACAATATAAGTCCAAAAGCATGTTTATGAATGTTTTAACAAAAAAAACCATTTCAAGAATAGTTAAATTTTGACTTTATTTTTATAAAAAATCATATAAATATTTGCTTCCGTGCCCGAATTTTATGATTTTTCATCATAATTTAGGCAAAAGAAAACATTGCAACAAGAAAATTGCTATTTCAAGTGTGGTAGGTATTCTAGAATCCAGGCAATGAAGCTTACAATATACAACGTATTCATCAAAAATATTTAAAATCTGACTTTATTTTTGTAAAAAATTATATAAATATTTGCTTCCGCGCCCGAATTTTATAATTTTTTATCATTTTTTATCCATAGTATAGGTCCAAAAGCATGTTTATGAATGTTTTAACAAAAATATCTATTTCAAAAATAGGTAAAATCTGACTTTATTTTTGTAAAAAATCATATAAATATTTGCTTCCGCGCCCGAATTTTATGATTTTTCATCATATTTTAGCTAAATGAAAACATTGCAACAAGAAAATTGCAATTTCAAGTGTGTTAGGTATTGTAGAATCCAGCCCATGTAGCTTACAATATACAACTTATGCATCAAAAATATCCATTTCAAGAATAGGTAAAATCTGACTTTATTTTTGTAAAAAAATCATATAAATATTTGCTTTCGCTCCCGAATTTTATAATTTTTCATCATATTTTATCCACAGTATAGTTCCAAAACCATGTTTATGAATGTTTTAACAAATATATTCATTTCAAAAATAGGTAAAATCTATTTTATTTTTGTAAAAAATCATAAAAATATTTACTTCCGCGCCCGAATTTTATGATTTTTCAACATAATTTAGGTATAAGAAAATATTGCAAAAAGAAAATTGCTATTTCATGTGTGGTAGTTATTCTAGAATCCAGCTAATGAAGCTTACAACGTATTCATGAAAAATAAATAAAATCTGACTTTTTTATTTGTAAAAAATCATATAAATATTTGCTTCCGCGCCCGAATTTTATAATTTTTCATCATATTTTATCCATAGTATAGGTCCAAAAGTGTGTTTATGAATGTTTTAACAAAAATAACCATTTCAAAAATAGGTAAAATCTGACTTTATTTTTGTAAAATATCATATAAATATTTGCTTTCGCGCCCGAATTTTATGATTTTTCATCATACTTTAGCTAAAAGAAAACATTGCAACAAGAAAATTGCTATTTCAAGTGTGATAGGTATTCTAGAATCCAGCCAATGAAGCTTACAATATACAACGTATTCATCAAAAATAGGTAAAATATGATTTTATTTTTGTAAAAAATTATATACATATTAGCTTCCGCACCCGAATTTTATAAGTTTTCATCATATTTTATCCATAGTATAGGTCCAAAAGCATGTTTATAAATGTTTTAACAAAAATATCCATTTCAAAAATAGGTAAAATCTGACTTTATTTTTGTAAAAAATCATATAAATATTTGCTTCCGCGCCCGAATTTTATGATTTTTCATCATATTTTAGCTAAATGAAAACATTGCAACAAGAAAATTGCTATTTCAAGTGTGTTAGGTATACTAGAATCCAGCCCATGTAGCTTACAATATACAGCTTATTCATCAAAAATATCCATTTCAAGAATAGATAAAATCTGACTTTATTTTTGTAAAAAACTCATATAAATATTTGCTTTCGCTCCCAAATTTTATAATTTTTCATCATATTTTATCCACAGTATAGGTCCAAAAGCATGTTTATGAATGTTTTAACAAAAATATCCATTTCAAGAATAGGTAATATGTATTTTATTTTTGTAAAAAATCATAAAAATATTTACTTCCGCGCCCGAATTTTATAATTTTTCAACATACTTTAGGTAAAAGAAAATTTTGCAACAAGAAAATTGCTATTTCATGTGTGGTAGGTATTCTAGAATCCAGCTAATGAAGCTTACAACGTATTCATGAAAAATAAATAAAATCTGACTATTTTATTTGTAAAAAATCATATAAATATTTGCTTCCGCGCCCGAATTTTATAATTTTTCATCATATTTTATTCACAGTATAGGTCCAAAAGCATGTTTATGAATGTTTTAACAAAAATATCCATTTCAAGAATAGGTAAAATCTGACTTTATTTTTGTAAAAAATCATATAAATATTAGCTTCCGCGCCCGAATTTTATTATTTTTCATCATAATTTAGGTAAAAGAAAACATTGCAACAAGAAAATTGCTATTTCTAGTGTGGTAGGTATTCTAGAATCCAGCCAATGAAGCTTACAATATACAACGTATTCATCAGAAATAGGTACAAATCTGACTTTTTATTTGTAAAAAATCATATAATTATTTGCTTTCGCGCCCGAATTTTATAATTTTTTATTATATTTTATCCACAGTATAGGTCCAAAAGCATGTTTATAAATGTTTTAACAAAAATATCCATTTCAAAAAAAGGTAAAATCTGACTTTATTTTTGTAAAAAATCATATAAATATTTGCTTCCGCGCCCGAATTTTATGATTTTTTATCATATTTTAGCTAAAAGAAAACACGCGCTATCTCAGAGTATTTCAAGTGTGATAGTTATTCTAGAATCCAGCCAATGAAGCTTACAATATGCAACGTATTCATCAAAAATAGGTAAAATATGATTTTATTTTTGTAAAAAATTATATAAATATTAGCTTCCGCGCCCGAATATTATAATTTTTCATCATATTTTATTCATAGTATAGGTCCAAAAGCATGTTTATGAATGTATTAACTAAAATATCCATTTCGAAAGTAGGTAAAATCTGACTTTATTTTTGTAAAAAATCTATAAATATTTGCTTCCGCGCCCGAATTTTATGATTTTTTATTATATTTTATCCACAGTATAGGTCCAGAAGCATGTTTATGAATGTTTTAACAAAAATATCCATTTCAAAAATAGGTAAAATCTGACTTTATTTTTGTAAAAAAATCATATAAATATTTGCTTCCGCGTCCGAATTTTATAATTTTTCATCATATTTTGGCTAAAAGAAAACATTGAAACAAGAAAATAGCTATTTCAAGTGTGTTAGGTATTGTAGAATCCAGCCCATGTAGCTTACAATATACAACGTATTCATCAAAAATAGGTAAAATATGACTTTTTTTTTGTAAAAAATCATATAAATATTTGCTTCCGCGCCCGAATTTTATAATTTTTCATTATATTTTATCCACAGTATAAGTCCAAAAGCATGTTTATGAATGTTTTAACAAAAATATCCATTTCAAGAATAGGTAAAATATGACTTTATTTTTGTAAAAAAATTATATAAATATTTGCTTCCGCGCCCGAATTTTATGATTTTTCATCACAATTTAGGTAAAAGAAAACATTGCAACAAGAAAATTGCTATTTCAAGTGTGGTAGGTATTCTAGAATCCAGCCAATGAAGCTTACAATATACAACGTATTCATCAAAAATAGGTAAAATCTGACTTTATTTTTGTAAAAAATCATATAAATATTTGCTTCCGCGCCCGAATTTTATAATTTTTCATTATATTTTATCCATAGTATAGGTCCAAAAGCATGTTTATGAATGTTTTAACAAAAATATCCATTTCAAGAATAGGTAAAATCTGACTTTATTTTTGTAAAAAATCATATAAATATTTGCTTCCGCGCCCGAATTTTATGATTTTTCATCATATTTTAGCTAAATGAAAACATTGCAACAAGAAAATTGCTATTTCAAGAGTGTTAGGTATACTAGAATCCAGCCCATGTAGCTTACAATATACAACTTATTCATCAAAAATATCCATTTCACGAAAAGGTAAAATCTGACTTTATTTTTGTAAAAAAATCATATAAATATTTGCTTTCGCTCCCGAATTTTATAATTTTTCATCATATTTTATCCACAGTATAGGTCCAAAAGCATGTTTATGAATGTTTTAACAAAAATATCCATTTCAAGAATAGGTAAAATCTATTTTATTTTTGTAAAAAATCATAAAAATATTTACTTCCGCGCCCGAATTTTATGATTTTTCAACATACTTTAGGTAAAAGAAAATATTGCAACAAGAAAATTGCTATTTCATGTGTGGTAGGTATTCTAGAATTCAGCTAATGAAGCTTACAACGTATTCATGAAAAATAAATAAAATCTGACTATTTTTTTTGTAAAAAATCATATAAATATTTGCTTCCGCGCCCGAATTTTATAATTTTTCATCATATTTTATTCACAGTATAGGTCCAAAAGCATGTTTATGAATGTTTTAACAAAAATATCCATTTCAATAATAGGTAAAATCTGACATTATTTTTGTAAAAAATCATATAAATATTTGCTTCCGCGCCCGAATTTTATGATATTTCATCTTAATTTAGGTAAAAGAAAACATTGCAACAAGAAAATTGCTATTTCGAGTGTGGTAGGTATTCTAGAATTCAGCCAAAGAAGCTTACAATTTACAACGTATTCATCAAAAATTGGTAAAATGTGATTTTATTTTTGTAAAAAATTATATAAATATTAGCTTCCGCACCCGAATTTTATAATTTTTCATCATGTTTTATCCATAGTATAGGTCCAAAAGCATGTTTATGAATGTTTTAACAAAAATATCCATTTCAAAAGTAGGTAAAATTCGACTTTATTTTTGTAAAAAATCATATAAATATTTGCTTCCGCGCCCGAATTTTATGATTTTTTATCATATTTTAGCCAAAAGAAAACATTGCAACAAGAAAATTGCTATTTCAAGTGTGTTAGGTATTCTAGAATCCAGCCCATGTAGCTTACAATATACAACGTATTCATCAAAAATAGGTAAAATCTGACTTTTTTTTGTAAAAAATCATATAAATATTTGCTTCCGCGCCTGAATTTTATAATTTTTTGTCATATTTCATCCACAGTATAAGTCCAAAAGCATGTTTATGAATGTTTTAACAAAAATATCCATTTCAAGAAAAGTTAAATTTTGACTTTATTTTTATAAAAAATCCTATAAATATTTGCTTCCGTGCCCGAATTTTATGATTTTTTATCATAATTTAGGCAAAAGAAAACATTGCAACAAGAAAATTGCTATTTCAAGTGTGGTAGGTATTCTAGAATCCAGCCAATGAAGCTTACAATATACAACGTATTCATCAAAAATATTTAAAATCTGACTTTATTTTTGGAAAAAAATTATATAAATATTTGCTTCCGCGCCTGAATTTTATAATTTTTCATCATATTTTATCCATAGTATAGGTCCAAAAGCATGTTTATGAATGTATTAACAAAAATATCCATTTCAAAAATAGGTAAAATCTGACTTTATTTTTGTAAAAAATCATATAAATATTTGCTTCCGTGCCCGAATTTTATAATTTTTCATCATATTTTAGCTAAAAGAAAACATTGCAACAAGAAAATTGCAATTTTAAGTGTGTTAGGTATTGTAGAATCCAGCCCATGTAGCTTACAATATACTACGTATTCATCAAAAATAGGTAAAATCTGACTATTTTTGTAAAAAATCATATAAGTATTTGCTTCCGCGCCCCGAATTTTATAATTTTTCAAAGTATTTTATCCACAGTATAGGTCCAAAAGCATGTTTATGAATGTTTTCACAAAAATATCCATTTCAAGAATAGGTAAAATCTGACTTTATTTTTGTAAAAAATCATATAAATATTAGCTTCCGCGACCGAATTTTATTATTTTTCATCATAATTTAGGTAAAAGAAAACATTGCAACAAGAAATTGCTATTTCTAGTGTGGTAGGTATTCTAGAATCCAGCCAATGAAGCTTACAATATACAACGTATTCATCAGAAATAGGTACAAATCTGACTTTTTATTTGTAAAAAATCATATAATTATTTGCTTTCGCGCCCGAATTTTATAATTTTTTATCATATTTTATCCACAGTATAGGTCTAAAAGCATGTTTATGAATGTTTTAACAAAAATATCCATTTCAAAAAAAGGTAAAATCTGACTTTACTTTTGTAAAAAATCATATAAATATTTGCTTCCACGCCCGAATTTTATAATTTTTCATCATATTTTAGCTAAAAGAAAACATTGAAACAAGAAAATAGCTATTTCAAGTGTGTTAGGTATTGTAGAATCCAGCCCATGTAGCTTACAATATACAACGTATTCATCAAAAATAGGTAAAATCTGACTTTTTTTTTGTAAAAAATCATATAAATATTTGCTTCCGCGCCCGAATTTTATAATTTTTTATCATATTTTATCCATAATATAGGTCCAAAAGTGTGTTTATGAATGTTTTAACAAAAATAACCATTTCAAAAATATGTAAAATCTGACTTTATTTTTGTAAAATATCATATAAATATTTGCTTCCCCGCCCGAATTTTATGATTTTTCATCATACTTTAGCTAAAAGAAAACATTGCAACAAGAAAATTGCTATTTCAAGTGTGATAGTTATTCTAGAATCCAGCCAATGAAGCTTACAATATACAACGTATTCATCAAAAATAGGTAAAATATGATTTTATTTTTGTAAAAAATTATATAAATATTAGCTTCCGCGCCCGAATTTTATAATTTTTCATCATATTTTATCCATAGTATAGGTCCAAAAGCATGTTTATGAATGTATTAACTAAAATATCCATTTCGAAAGTAGGTAAAATCTGACTTTATTTTTGTAAAAAATCTATAAATATTTGCTTCCGCGCCCGAATTTTATGATTTTTTATTATATTTTAGCTAAAAGTAAACATTGCAACAAGAAAATTGCTTTTCAAGTGTGTTAGGTATTCTAGAATCCAGCCCATGTAGCTTACAATATACAACGTATTCATCAAAAATAGGTAAAATCTGACTTTTTTTATGTAAAAAATCATATAAATATTTGCTTCCGCGCCCGAATTTTATAATTTTTCATCATATTTTATCCACAGTATAGGTCCAAAAGCATTTTTATGAATGTTTTAACAAAAATATCCATTTCAAGAATAGGTAAAATCTGACTTTATTTTTGTAAAAAATTATATAAATATTTGCTTCCGCGCCTGAATTTTATGATTTATCATCATAATTTAGGTAAAAGAAAACTTTGGAACAAGAAAATTGCTATTTCAAGTGTGGTAGGTATTCTAGAATATAGCCAATGAAGCTTACAATATACAACCTATTCATGAAAAATTTGTAAATTCTGACTTTATTTTTGTAAAAAATCATATAAATATTTGCTTCCGCGCCCAAATTTTATGATTTTTCGTCATATTTTAGCTAAAAGAAAACATTGCAACAAGAAAGTTGCTATTTCATGTATGTTAGGTATTCTAGAATCCAGCCAATGAAGCTTACAATATACAACGTATTCATCAAAAATAGGTAAAATATGATTTTATTTTTGTAAAAAATTATATAAATATTATCTTCCGCACCCGAATTTTATAAATTTTCATCATATTTTATCCATAGTATAGGTCCAAAAGCATGTTTATGAATGTTTTAACTAAAATATCCATTTCGAAAGTAGGTGAAATTCGACTTTATTTTTGTAAAAAATCATATAAATATTTGCTTCCGCGCCCGAATTTTATGATTTTTCATTATAATTTAGGTAAAAGAAAACATTGCAACAAGAAAATTGCTATTTCAAGTGTGGTAGGTATTCTAGAATCCAGCCAACGAAGCTTACAATATACAACGTATTCATCAAAAATAGGTAAAATCTGACTTTTTTTTTTGTAAAAAATCATATAAATATTTGCTTCCGCGCCCGAATTTTATAATTTTTCATTATATTTTATCCACAGTATAGGTCCAAATGCATGTTTATGAATGTTTTAACAAAAATATCCATTTCAAAAATAGGTAAAATCTGACTTTATTTTCATCATATTTTAGCTAAAAGAAAACATTGCAACAAGAAAATTGCTATTTCAAGTGTGTTAGGTATTGTAGAATCCAGCCCATGTAGCTTACAATATACTACGTATTTATCAAAAATAGGTAAAATCTGACTTTTTTTGTAAAAAATCATATAAGTATTTGCTTTCGCGCCTGAAATTTATAATTTTTCATCATATTTTATCCACAGTATAGGTCCAAAAGCATGTTTATAAATGTTTTAACAAAAATATCCATTTCAAGAATAGGTAAAATCTGCCTTTATTTTTGTAAAAAATCATATAAATATTTGCTTTCGCGCCCCGAATTTTATGATTTTTCACCATAATTTAGGTAAAAGAAAACATTGCAACAAGAAAATTGCTATTTCAAGTGTGGTAGGAATTCTAGAATCCAGCCAACGTAGCTTACAATATACAACGTATTCATCAAAAATAGGTAAAATCTGACTTTTTTTTTTGTAAAAAATCATATAAATATTTGCTTCCGCGCCCGAATTTTATGATTTTTTAACATATTTTAGCTAAATGAAAACATTGCAACAAGAAAATTGCTATTTCAAGTGTGTTAGGTATACTAGAATCCAGCCCATGTAGCTTACAATATACAACTTATTCATCAAAAATATCCATTTCAAGAATAGGTAAAATCTGACTTTATTTTTGTAAAAAAATCATATAAATATTTGCTTTCGCTCCCGAATTTTATAATTTTTCATCATATTTTATCCACAGTATAGGTCCAAAAGCATATTTATGAATGTTTTAACAAAAATATCCATTTCAAGAATAGGTCAAATCTATTTTATTTTTGTAAAAATCATAAAAATATTTACTTCCGCGCCCGAATTTTATCATTTTTCAAAATAATTTAGGTAAAAGAAAATATTGCAACAAGAAAATTGCTATTTCATGTGTGGTAGATATTCTAGAATCCAGCTAATGAAGCTTACAACGCATTCATGAAAAATAAATAAAATCTGACTTTTTTATTTGTAAAAAATCATATAAATATTTGCTTCCGCGCCCGAATTTTATAATTTTTCATCATATTTTATCCACAGTATAGGTCCAAAAGCATGTTTATGAATGTTTTAACAAAAATATCCATTTCAAGAATAGGTAAAATCTGACATTATTTTTGTAAAAAATTCATATAAATATTTGCTTCCGCGCCCGAATTTTATGATTTTTCATCTTAATTTAGGTAAAAGAAAACATTGCAACAAGAAAATTGCTATTTCGAGTGTGGTAGGTATTCTAGAATCCAGCCAAAGAAGCTTACAATTAACAACGTATTCATCAAAAATTGGTAAAATGTGATTTTATTTTTGTAAAAATTTATATAAATATTAGCTTCCGCACCCGAATTTTATAATTTTTTATCATATTTTATCCATAGTATAGGTCGATAAGCATGTTTATGAAAGTTTTAACAAAAATATCCATTTCAAAAGTAGGTAAAATTCGACTTTATTTTTGTAAAAAATCATATAAATATTTGCTTCCGCGCCCGAATTTTATAATTTTTCATCATATTTTAGCTAAAAGAAAACATTGCAACAAGAAAATTGCTATTTCAAGTGTGTTAGGTATTCTAGAATCCAGCCCATGTAGCTTACAATATACAACGTATTCATCAAAAATAGGTAAAATCTGACTTTTTTTTTGTAAAAAATCATATAAATATTTGCTTCCGCGCCTGAATTTTATAATTTTTTCAACATATTTCATCCACAGTATAAGTCCAAAAGCATGTTTATGAATGTTTTAACAAAAATATGCATTTCAAGAATAGTTAAATTTTGACTTTATTTTTATAAAAAAATCATATAAATATTTGCTTCCGTGCCCGAATTTTATGATTTTTCATCATAATTTAGGCAAAAAAAACATTGCAACAAGAAAATTGCTATTTCAAGTGTGGTAGGTATTCTAGAATCCAGCCAATGAAGCTTACAATATACAACGTATTCATCAAAAATATTTAAAATCTGACTTTATTTTTGGAAAAAAATTATATAAATATTTGCTTCCGCGCCTGAATTTTATAATTTTTCATCATATTTTATCCATAGTATAGGTCCAAAAGCATGTTTCTGAATGTTTTAACAAAAATATCCATTTCAAAAATAGGTAAAATCTGACTTTATTTTTGTAAAAAATCATATAAATATTTGCTTCCGTGCCCGAATTTTATAATTTTTCATCATATTTTAGCTAAAAGAAAACATTGCAACAAGAAAATTGCAATTTTAAGTGTGTTAGGTATTGTAGAATCCAGCCCATGTAGCTTACAATATACTACGTATTCATCAAAAATAGGTAAAATCTGACTATTTTTGTAAAAAATCATATAAGTATTTGCTTCCGCGCCCGAATTTTATAATTTTTCAAAGTATTTTATCCACAGTATAGGTCCAAAAGCATGTTTATGAATGTTTTCACAAAAATATCCATTTCAAGAATAGGTAAAATCTGACTTTATTTTTGTAAAAAATCATATAAATATTAGCTTCCGCGACCGAATTTTATTATTTTTCATCATAATTTAGGTAAAAGAAAACATTGCAACAAGAAATTGCTATTTCTAGTGTGGTAGGTATTCTAGAATCCAGCCAATGAAGCTTACAATATACAACGTATTCATCAGAAATAGGTACAAATCTGACTTTTTATTTGTAAAAAATCATATAATTATTTGCTTTCGCGCCCGAATTTTATAATTTTTTATCATATTTTATCCACAGTATAGGTCCAAAAGCATGTTTATGAATGTTTTAACAAAAATATCTATTTCAAAAAAAGGTAAAATCTGACTTTACTTTTGTAAAAAATCATATAAATATTTGCTTCCACGCCCGAATTTTATAATTTTTCATCATATTTTAGCTAAAAGAAAACATTGAACAAGAAAATAGCTATTTCAAGTGTGTTAGGTATTGTAGAATTCAGCCCATGTAGCTTACAATATACAACGTATTCATCAAAAATAGGTAAAATCTGACTTTTTTTTTGTAAAAAATCATATAAATATTTGCATCCGCGCCCGAATTTTATAATTTTTTATCATATTTTATCCATAGTATAGGTCCAAAAGTGTGTTTATGAATGTTTTAACAAAAATAACCATTTCAAAAATATGTAAAATCTGACTTTATTTTTGTAAAATATCATATAAATATTTGCTTCCCCGCCCGAATTTTATGATTTTTCATCATACTTTAGCTAAAAGAAAACATTGCAACAAGAAAATTGCTATTTCAAGTGTGATAGTTATTCTAGAATCCAGCCAATGAAGCTTACAATATACAACGTATTCATCAAAAATAGGTAAAATATGATTTTATTTTTGTAAAAAATTATATAAATATTAGCTTCCGCGCCCGAATTTTATAATTTTTCATCATATTTTATCCATAGTATAGGTCCAAAAGCATGTTTATGAATGTATTAACTAAAATATCCATTTCGAAAGTAGGTAAAATCTGACTTTATTTTTGTAAAAAATCTATAAATATTTGCTTCCGCGCCCGAATTTTATGATTTTTTATTATATTTTAGCTAAAAGTAAACATTGCAACAAGAAAATTGCTATTTCAAGTGTGTTAGGTATTCTAGAATCCAGCCCATGTAGCTTACAATATACAACGTATTCATCAAAAATAGGTAAAATCTGACTTTTTTTATGTAAAAAATCATATAAATATTTGCTTCCGCGCCCGAATTTTATAATTTTTCATCATATTTTATCCACAGTATAGGTCCAAAAGCATTTTTATGATTGTTTTAAGAAAAATATCCATTTCAAGAATAGGTAAAATCTGACTTTATTTTTGTAAAAAATTATATAAATATTTGCTTCCGCGCCTGAATTTTATGATTTATCATCATAATTTAGGTAAAAGAAAACTTTGGAACAAGAAAATTGCTATTTCAAGTGTGGTAGGTATTCTAGAATATAGCCAATGAAGCTTACAATATACAACCTATTCATGAAAAATTTGTAAATTCTGACTTTATTTTTGTAAAAAATTATATAAATATTAGCTTCCGCGCCCGAATTTTATAATTTTTCATCATATTTTATTCATAGTATAGGTCCAAAAGCATGTTTATGAATGTTTTAACAAAAATATTCCTTTTAAAAATATGTAAAATCTGACCTTATTTTTGTAAAAAATCATATAAATATTTGCTTCCGCGCCCAAATTTTATGATTTTTCGTCATATTTTAGCTAAAAGAAAACATTGCAACAAGAAAATTGCTATTTCATGTATGTTAGGTATTCTAGAATCCAGCCAATGAAGCTTACAATATACAACGTATTCATCAAAAATAGGTAAAATATGATTTTATTTTTGTAAAAAATTATATAAATATTATCTTCCGCACCCGAATTTTATAAATTTTCATCATATTTTATCCATAGTATAGGTCCAAAAGCATGTTTATGAATGTTTTAACTAAAATATCCATTTCGAAAGTAGGTGAAATTCGACTTTATTTTTGTAAAAAATCATATAAATATTTGCTTCCGCGCCCGAATTTTATGATTTTTCATTATAATTTAGGTAAAAGAAAACATTGCAACAAGAAAATTGCTATTTCAAGTGTGGTAGGTATTCTAGAATCCAGCCAACGAAGCTTACAATATACAACGTATTCATCAAAAATAGGTAAAATCTGACTTTTTTTTTTGTAAAAAATCATATAAATATTTGCTTCCGCGCCCGAATTTTATAATTTTTCATTATATTTTATCCACAGTATAGGTCCAAATGCATGTTTATGAATGTTTTAACAAAAATATCCATTTCAAAAATAGGTAAAATCTGACTTTATTTTCATCATATTTTAGCTAAAAGAAAACATTGCAACAAGAAAATTGCTATTTCAAGTGTGTTAGGTATTGTAGAATCCAGCCCATGTAGCTTACAATATACTACGTATTTATCAAAAATAGGTAAAATCTGACTTTTTTTGTAAAAAATCATATAAGTATTTGCTTTCGCGCCTGAAATTTATAATTTTTCATCATATTTTATCCACAGTATAGGTCCAAAAGCATGTTTATAAATGTTTTAACAAAAATATCCATTTCAAGAATAGGTAAAATCTGCCTTTATTTTTGTAAAAAATCATATAAATATTTGCTTTCGCGCCCGAATTTTATGATTTTTCACCATAATTTAGGTAAAAAAAAACATTGCAACAAGAAAATTGCTATTTCAAGTGTGGTAGGAATTCTAGAATCCAGCCAACGTAGCTTACAATATACAACGTATTCATCAAAAATAGGTAAAATCTGACTTTTTTTTTGTAAAAAATCATATAAATATTTGCTTCCGCGCCCGAATTTTATAATTTTTCATCATATTTTATCCACAGTATAGGTCCAAATGCATGTTTATGAATGTTTTAACAAAAATATCCATTTCAAAAATAGGTAAAATCTGACTTTATTTTTGTAAAAAATCATATAAATATTTGCTTCCGCGCCCGAATTTTATGATTTTTTAACATATTTTAGCTAAATGAAAACATTGCAACAAGAAAATTGCTATTTCAAGTGTGTTAGGTATACTAGAATCCAGCCCATGTAGCTTACAATATACAACTTATTCATTAAAAATATCCATTTCAAGAATAGGTAAAATCTGACTTTATTTTTGTAAAAAAATCATATAAATATTTGCTTTCGCTCCCGAATTTTATAATTTTTCATCATATTTTATCCACAGTATAGGTCCAAAAGCATGTTTATGAATGTTTTAACAAAAATATCCATTTCAAGAATAGGTAAAATCTATTTTATTTTTGTAAAAAATCATAAAAATATTTACTTCCGCGCCCGAATTTTATCATTTTTCAAAATAATTTAGGTAAAAGAAAATATTGCAACAAGAAAATTGCTATTTCATGTGTGGTAGATATTCTAGAATCCAGCTAATGAAGCTTACAACGCATTCATGAAAAATAAATAAAATCTGACTTTTTTATTTGTAAAAAATCATATAAATATTTGCTTCCGCGCCCGAATTTTATAATTTTTCATCATATTTTATCCACAGTATAGGTCCAAAAGCATGTTTATGAATGTTTTAACAAAAATATCCATTTCAAGAATAGGTAAAATCTGACATTATTTTTGTAAAAAATTCATATAAATATTTGCTTCCGCGCCCGAATTTTATGATTTTTTATCTTAATTTAGGTAAAAGAAAACATTGCAACAAGAAAATTGCTATTTCGAGTGTGGTAGGTATTCTAGAATCCAGCCAAAGAAGCTTACAATTAACAACGTATTCATCAAAAATTGGTAAAATGTGATTTTATTTTTGTAAAAATTTATATAAATATTAGCTTCCGCACCCGAATTTTATAATTTTTCATCATATTTTATCCATAGTATAGGTCGATAAGCATGTTTATGAATGTTTTAACAAAAATATCCATTTCAAAAGTAGGTAAAATTCGACTTTATTTTTGTAAAAAATCATATAAATATTTGCTTCCGCGCCCGAATTTTATAATTTTTCATCATATTTTAGCTAAAAGAAAACATTGCAACAAGAAAATTGCTATTTCAAGTGTGTTAGGTATTCTAGAATCCAGCCCATGTAGCTTACAATATACAACGTATTCATCAAAAATAGGTAAAATCTGACTTTTTTTTGTAAAAAATCATATAAGC
>JAQOWZ010000332.1:0-57813 GCA_035578165.1 Stenolophus ochropezus
ACCAACATTATTTCTCAAAAAGGTCCTAACAATATAAAATTGTTATTTTAAAATATGTTTGTTAATTTGTTTAAAAATACTGTTAGATAATATAATTGTAAGATAAGAGAATGCAATAAGAGAAATAATTTTCTATTACAAAATAATGCATATTTATATTAAAAGTATGATATGAAATGATTAACAGTATATTTTTGTGGACTTAAAAAAAAAAAAAAAAAAAAAAAAAAAAAAAAAAAAATCACGGTTTCACATATGTGTGTGTGTGTTCTATGTTTGTGGGTAATATAATGATATATGTTACTTTCTACTTCCTGTCTGTTATAACTTAAGTACCATTATTTTATTTTTAATATGTATGAATGTATGTATGTATGTATGTATGTATGTATGTGTGTGTATATGTGTGTTCTACATATTCGTGTGTTATATTATGATACAAATAAATAATACTGACTACATAATAACGATATTTATAACTTTGGGATGTAACCTAACCTGACCTGATCTAACCTAACCTGACCTAATCTAACTTAACCTGACCTAACTTAACCTGACCTAACCTAACCTAACCTAACCTCCCCTAACCTAACCTAACCTAACCTAACCTGACCTAACCTAACCTAACCTAACCTAACCTCCCCTAACCTAACCTAACCTGACCTAACCTAACCTGACCTAACTTAACCTAACGTAACCTAACTTGGGTTAGTGTCTCCCCAAAAATTTAGGTTAGAGTCCCCTTTTAATTTAGGTTAGCGCCTCCTATCAAGAGCTGTCAAAATCTGTCAAATCCGGCCACATCCGGCCAAAAACCTTACCTAATTTAGGTTAGTTTCTTCCTCAAAATCTGTCAAACTCTATCAAATAAAGCCAATTCCGGTCAAAGGCATAACTTAATCTAACTCAGGTTTGTGCCTCCTCCCAATTTAGGTAAGTATAGTCGCCGCCAGCCCATATAGAAGTGACGTCACTTGGAACATTTTTATCATGCACATTCAAAGTATTATTTGTCTTTGTCTTACTCATCACAGTCGTTATAAGTCCATGACTTGAAGTTTGTCTAAGGGGCAGGGCTTATTTGTTTTTAAGGTTGTCCACTTCTTTTAATTAATAACAACAATATTTACACCTAAAATATACTACATGTCCTGTTAATTTTAATTTTTGTTGGTTAGGCGAAAAATAAACTATAATTTGACAGCTTTTCAATGAAGTTTTGCGCCTTAAAAAAGCTGTCAAATTTTAAGGGGTTTTCAAAAATTGACAGTTTTCTATTAGAGCTAGAAACTGTCAAATGGGTGAAAAATAAACTATAATTTGACAGCTTCTCAATGAAGTTTTGCGCCTTAAAAAAGCTGTCAAATTTTAAGGGGTTTTCAAAAATTGACAGTTTTCTATTAGAGCTAGAAACTGTCAAATGGGTGAAAAATAAACTATAATTTGACAGCTTTTCAATGAAGTTTTGCGCCTTAAAAAAGCTGTCAAATTTTAAGGAGTTTTCAAAAATTGACAGTTTTCTACTACAACTAGAAACTGTCAAACGAGTGAAAAATAAACTATAATTTGACAGCTTTTCAATGAAGTTTTGCGCCTTAAAAAAGCTGTCAAATTTTATGGGGTTTTCAAAAATTGACAGTTTTCTATTAGAGCTAGAAACTGTCAAATGGGTGAAAAATAAACTATAATTTGACAGCTTTTCAATGAAGTTTTGCGCCTTAAAAAAGCTGTCAAATTTTAAGGAGTTTTCAAAAATTGACAGTTTTCTACTACAGCTAGAAACTGTCAAACGAATGAAAAATAAACTATAATTTAACAGCTTTTCAATGAAGTTTTGCGCCTTAAAAAAGCTGTCAAATTTTATGGGGTTTTCAAAAATTGACAGTTTTCTACTACAGCTAGAAACTGTCAAATGGGTGAAAAATAAACTATAATTTGACAGCTTTTCAATGAAGTTTTGCGCCTTAAAAAAGCTGTCAAATTTTAAGGGGTTTTCAAAAATTGACAGTTTTCTATTAGAGCTAGAAACTGTCAAATGGGTGAAAAATAAACTATAATTTGACAGCTTTTCAATGAAGTTTTGCGCCTTAAAAAAGCTGTCAAATTTTAAGGAGTTTTCAAAAATTGACAGTTTTCTACTACAGCTAGAAACTGTCAAACGGGTGAAAAATAAAGTATAATTTGACAGCTTTTCAATAAAGTTTTGCGTCTTAAAAAAGCTGTCAAATTTTAAGGGGTTTTCAAAAATTGACAGTTTTCCACTAGAGCTAGAAACTGTCAAACGGATGAAAAATAAACTACGATTTGACAGCTTTTCAATGAAGTTTTGCGCCCTAAAAAAACTGTCAAATTTTAAAAAAAAAATTTAAAAAAAACCCTAATACACTCTACACAATGTCTATGGTTTGTATGTAGTCTAATCTAGTGTAGGTAATGTCTATGGTTTCAGTAGTTCAATGAATGGTCGTAAGATGGCGTTCATAATTAAAAAATATATTAATATCTCGTAATTCTAATTAGTTAGCAATAAATAACTTTTAAATATATGTATTATTTACAAATAATATTTAATGAGCTGTAATAAAAAAGCTAATTTTGATAAATTTAGTTGGTAAAGTAACAAAAAAAGTCCATTAGATAAGTATTAATTTTACTAGACACGTAGATTGAAATTCTAATAACAAAATTTTCTTTTTACCATAAACAATCACGGTGAAAATGCTTAATTCCTGTTTCTGGACCATAAATAATAATAAATAAATGGATAACAACAAAGGAAATGTTGTAAAAAGAGAGAAAATTAACAAAAACAGGTAATGACTTATAGGTTATTTTTAGTATATTGTTAATAAATCATGTTGAAATACATTCATCTAACTTTAAACATTTGTTTATTATATTGTTTATACAGGTATTTGTAATTTATTTTTTATTATAATAAAGGATTTTCAAAGTTCAATAAAGAAAAACACAAACACATTATATTTGTTGCAAGTATTGTGTATAACTCTTTATTTATAATAATATAGTACACACATTGTATGTTTATACATATTTAGTAAGGATTATAGTCAATTTTATATGTGGTTCTTCAGGTAATTATGAATCCTTTCGCATGTATAGCTAACTCCAGAATTCTATCTGTAATATAAATAACACGACTAGTATGTCCAATTATTGCTAAATTATCTTTCACATACATATCTTTTATTGGTATAAACAGATTACTTGTAAAATCATTATCTCGTAACTTGTCATTGTATCAGTCTCTAAGTAACAACATTTCATAGCAACAATCACATTAATTGTTGTCTCGAATTACATTTAATCCTATTGTATGCCTATCCTCGGTGTTTTCCTGCTTTATTTATCGTTTTTAAGAACCACGGAAACGTGAACTAACCTAAATATTATAATGTTGTTTAATAACTTATTCATATTCTGGATTGTGCCTTCATAATTATTTCTAAGCCTAAAAATAGCTACAACTTTTCAAACTACCTGAAAATAAAAACAAAATAGGTTATGTTATAAAATCAGATGTATTCATAATTAGGAATCACGCATTTTTGCAGTAATATCCCTCGGTTGCAGTTTAGACATAATTAAAAAAAGGTTTCAAACACTAATTATATATTTAAAGTGTAAAATTTAATAAATTTATTATTATATTGTGTTGATGTTTCTACGGTTTTCTGCGCCACCTACACTATCGATTGGAACTAAATATTTGTGTGGTTGATTCAAAAAATTGTAGAAAATCTAAATAATTATGAGGTTTGTAACTACGCAAATTTAATCTCAATTTTATTATTGCTTGAGTAATTAAATAATGACAAGCAGTAGAATGTTGGTGAAATTTGTTATGGTACGTTTGTTAATATTGTAATAAAGGAATTTTAGGTGAATAAAAAACACAAACAAACACTTTATTTCTAATAATATAGTATACACATTGATTACATGTTTATATATAGTATTTATTTAACAATATAGTGAATTTTATATTCTGTCCTCCATGTGCTTGCTTGTAGTTTCTTCTGCATGTATCTATAACATAAATAACACTATTAGCATGTCCATCTATTGCTAAATTATCTTCTCACACACATCTTTTATTGGTATAAACAAACTAGTTGTAAAATCACCATCACAAAACTTGTCATTGTGTCAGTCTCTAAGTAACAACATTTCATAGCAACAATCACATTAATTGTTGTCTCGAATTATATTTAATCCTATTGTATGTCTATCCTCGGTGTTTTCCTGCTTTATTTATCGTTTTTAACAACTACGAATACGTGAAGTGGAATTAACCTAAAAATTATAATGTTGTTTATTCATTTATTGTTGAATGACATAGATACACATTTACACAAAATACTTGGAATAATACGTAGTTTATTGTTACAACATTAAAAATCGTGATAATTAGTTAATAACAATACAAATATAATAATTAAACGATATGATGCCTAGTAAACGCGAGAAACCGCCATGAGTGACGCGCCCAGGCGTGGGTATCGGCAAAAATGTCAACTATCTAAATTGATTTTTATTATTATTATTATTATTGCTGCTTATTTAAGACAGTCATTATTTATATATTGCAAAACATATAATATAAATAATTATCTAAAGTCTATTCATTTTCACATGATTATTGTACAACATGCAGTTGGCAACACTAGTCACTAGAGATAACCTCCAACAAAAGTTTATTAATAATAATTAGTGCCTGGCAGATGTGTAATTGTTATTAAAAGCACAAGTGAATGTATTAAAAATTCTAGGCATTGACAACACTATTTACAAGCTGTCTACAAGTAAGAACACAACGCTTTTAACGAATGACAGCGCAACAAACATGGCGGCGGTTCTGTGATGTCATTCTGGAATATGCCTCTGTTTTTATATGTTTGTTTTGTTATGACAAATATTTAAGACAGGTCATTATTTATATATTGTAATACATAGTCTAAAATATCAATTAAACAATAATATAAATAATTATCCAAAGTTTATTTATTTTTTAAGATTTTTGTACAAAACAGTTGGAAACGTTGAGCACTTGTTTCGTAGTGTTTTTGATTTTTTCGCATAATTCAAAAACGATTAGCCGTTCAATGTTGAAATATTGTATTTGTGACTGCTATAACATCTAGTTGTTCACCTCCATTTTTTATTGCAATCGGCAGTGCCAAAAGGGCACTTTGGTCTTAGTGTGTTTTTCATTTTTTTGCATAATTCAAAAACGATTAGCCGAACAATGTTGAAATTTTGTATTTGGGACTGCTATAACATCTAGTTGTTCACCTCCATTTTTTATTGCAATCGGTAGTGCAAAAAGGGCACTTTGCTCGTAGTGTGTTTTCCATTTTTTCGCATTATTCAGAAACGATTAGCCGTACAATGTTGAAATTTTGTATTTGGGACTGCTATAACATCTAGTTGTTCACCTCCATTTTTTATTGCAATCGGTAGTGCAAAAAGGGCACTTTGCTCGTAGTGTGTTTTCCATTTTTTCGCATTATTCAGAAACGATTAGCCGTACAATGTTGAAATTTTGTATTTGGGACTGCTATAACATCTAGTTGTTCACCTCCATTTTTTATTGCAATCGGTAGTGCAAAAAGGGCACTTTGCTCGTAGTGTGTTTTCCATTTTTTCGCATTATTCAGAAACGATTAGCCGTACAATGTTGAAATTTTGTATTTGGGACTGCTATAACATCTAGTTGTTCACCTCCATTTTTTATTGCAATCGGCAGTGCCAAAAGGGCACTTTGGTCTTAGTGTGTTTTTCATTTTTTTGCATAATTCAAAAACGATTAGACGTACAATGTTGAAATTTTGTATTTGGGACTGCTATAACATCTAGTTGTTCACCACCATTTTTTTATTGCAATTGGCAGTGCAAAAAGAGCACTTTGCTCGTAGTGTGTTTTCCATTTTTTCGCATTATTCAGAAACGATTAGCCGTACAATGTTGAAATTTTGTATTTGGGACTGCTATAACATCTAGTTGTTCACCTCCATTTTTTATTGCAATCGGTAGTGCAAAAAGGGCACTTTGCTCGTAGTGTGTTTTCCATTTTTTCGCATTATTCAGAAACGATTAGCCGTACAATGTTGAAATTTTGTATTTGTGACTACTATAACATCTAGTTGTTCACCTCCATTTTTTATTGCAATCGGTAGTGCAAAAAGGGCACTTTGCTCGTAGTGTGTTTTCCATTTTTTCGCATTATTCAGAAACGATTAGCCGTACAATGTTGAAATTTTGTATTTGGGACTGCTATAACATCTAGTTGTTCACCTCCATTTTTTATTGCAATCGGCAGTGCCAAAAGGGCACTTTGGTCTTAGTGTGTTTTTCATTTTTTTGCATAATTCAAAAACGATTAGACGTACAATGTTGAAATTTTGTATTTGGGACTGCTATAACATCTAGTTGTTCACCTCCATTTTTTTATTGCAATTGGCAGTGCAAAAAGAGCACTTTGCTCGTAGTGTGTTTTTTTTTCATAGCAACTTTCACGTTAATTGTTGTCTCGAATTACATTTAATCCTATTGTATTATTGCATGTCTAGCCTTGATGTTTTCTTGAGTTATTTATCGTTTTACAACTACGAAAACGTGATCTGGAACTAACCTAAAAATTATAATGTTGTTTATTCACTTATTGTTGTATGGCATACACTGACATTTACACAAAATACTTGAAATAATACGTAGTTTATTGTTACAACATTAAAAATCCTCGTAATTAGTTAATAACAATACAAATATGATAATTAAACAATGTCACACCTTGTAAGCGCGGGAAACGGCCATTGAGTGGTTTATTTATTTTTATAGGATTTTTGTTGGTAACGCTGAGCACTTGTTTGTTATGAAAAATCACTAATATTGACAATAATTAGTGCCTGGCAGATGAACAATTGTTATTAAAGGCACATCATGGGAATGTACAACAAATTCTAGGCGTTGCCATGGCAACACTATTTACAAGATTCATCCGCATGGCGGCGCTGACTGCAAGTCTTTTTATTTCGTGCTAATAATAATATATGTGTATATGTGCAAATAATAAACAAATGCCCGATATTATGTACTGTAGTAAATATTTGTGCCTTCAATAGAGTGTTATACAATTGTGGTTCGCCTTCTGTTGTAGTAACGCATACAAATAAACCGCTCTCACAATTGTAGGTTACGATAAATATATAACCAGCAAGTGTATATACCTACATATATAGAATGTTTAGATTGTACCAATTTACCAGAATTATCAATAATTGCTAATGTAGTGTCAGTGGTCGGTTCAGAAAATAATTATTCCCCAACTTTGGAGTTTTTTTGCATAGTGGCTCTGTTCATCCAATCCGTGACTTAGCTATCAAATATTCATTTGTATTTACTTTTACAGAAAAGGTAGTTTACTTGGATATCATATCACATGTATGTTTCATACAATTTCATTCATGTAATTAATACCTAATATATTTTTTCCTAGTTGCATTTATTCAATATTTAATGTAGATTCCAAATTTTTAGGTCTCAGTACGATATCTATATTCGTTGAAAAGTTATATAAAAAAAAACTTAAAACGAAGTCAACAGAAAGTTGATATTGAAAAAGTAGGTTAAAAATTGATAAAACTTGCCTCGTTAGGAGACTATTTTAATGGTGTTTTGTTATTTGCGAAAAATGCATAGATCACTAGATATAGGGGAAAATGTAAATTTAGCGATTTTTTTATTTTTTGCTTATAACTTTGTTATATGAAATAATACGAGATTCAGGTTTGCACTTTATCGAAAATATTTTAAAGCTAAGTTTAGGATCATCATCAAAACGACACGAAATTATATATAATTTAAAAATAACATAAAAAGTTAAAATATAAAATCATTTTCATCTGTACAACATGCGTCAAGGACACGTTCTGATTTAGAATAATTATAATTTATATATAAGCTGATCAAACGTTTTCTTTCTAAATAAAAATTATTTAAAATAATTTCACATTGCTTCAATATTCCAAAGCCACAGATTTATTTAGAAAATACACATTTTCTAAGGTTATGTATAAATTGTTTACGCGTTCCTGTACGAAACGACGTACCCAGCGCGTTTGTCATATATCCGTCTCACTCAGATCTAGAAACGTATGTTCTCAGCTGGTTCAATTTATTAAAACTTTAAGATTTTTTTTCCCTCGTGTTAGAAACTTTTCAACAAAAATAAAAAATACCGGTTTAATATTTTTACGTACAGATTGAAATATTAAAAATTGAAAAAAAACTTGGAATACCCCATTCTGTAGTAAAGGCAGTTTCAGATAATGGAATAATATTAAGTAATTGGTGTGTGTACAAAACAGTGAAATGCCGACATTTTTATGTTTTCTAGATGTATAACAATATCTGTGTAAGTATTTTTTCGATAAATTGCAAATTCTAAACTATGGTTATTATGTGTTATGGATATATCTAAGAAATTTAAAGTTTTATTTGTTTCATATTCTACCGTAAACTGTATATTATTATTTAAACTATTAAGAAATTTTAAGAATAAATCTAGATGTCTGTCCGTACCTGTCCAAATACAAAAAATATCGTCCACGTATCTATACCAACAAAAAATAAGTTTAATTAAATGATTGTTATTTTTAAATAAGGAATTTTCAAATTCATCCATAAAAATGTCAGCCAAAAGAAGAGGTAAAGGTGAACCCATAGGAAGTCTGTTATTCTGTTTATAAAATTTATTATCCTTATATATGTATATTTTCGTTTGTTCAATAAAGTATTTTTACTGTGAATGTGTTGTTTTATTGTTGGTGTGTTTACTGTTGTATCAATCTTATAATAAATATCACTGATTAAAGAAAAATAATTTATTTAATTATTTATTATACACAAGCATTACAACAATAAATTATTTCAAATAAATTTAATCTCATTTTTTTATTTTATTTTTATTCGTTTCGATCAAGTGTACTTTGAAAACAAAATCTAAAATCTTTTGTTTTTTTTTATAAAATTTTTATTAATCAATATTAATTTTAATATTTGTTTGCGACAATAGATTTCCATTTTTTTCCAAAGCACAGGCTTGTTTGTGTGAGTGTGCGAATGAATTTAAAGGACTCATCGTTTACAATCGGAAAGTTTCGTCACATCTTCGTGCCTCGAGTTTATCAATCAATAATAATAATTTTTAGTTTAATAAAAAAATACAAACATATCATATTTGTTGCATGTATTGTATAACTCTCTCCACATATTCGTATTTACAATTTTATGCACACATACCACTAAAAACTGCAAGCACAGAAATAACAGTATATTTTTGTGGACTTAAAAAAAAAAAAAAAAAAAAAAAAAAAAATAAAAAAATCACGGTTTCACATATGTGTGTGTGTGTTCTATGTTTGTGGGTAATATAATGATATATGTTACTTTCTACTTCCTGTCTGTTATAACTTAAGTACCATTATTTTATTTTTAATATGTATGAATGTATGTATGTATGTATGTATGTATGTATGTGTGTGTATATGTGTGTTCTACATATTCGTGTGTTATATTATGATACAAATAAATAATACTGACTACATAATAACGATATTTATAACTTTGGGATGTAACCTAACCTGACCTGATCTAACCTAACCTGACCTAATCTAACTTAACCTGACCTAACTTAACCTGACCTAACCTAACCTAACCTAACCTCCCCTAACCTAACCTAACCTAACCTAACCTGACCTAACCTAACCTAACCTAACCTAACCTCCCCTAACCTAACCTAACCTGACCTAACCTAACCTGACCTAACTTAACCTAACGTAACCTAACTTGGGTTAGTGTCTCCCCAAAAATTTAGGTTAGAGTCCCCTTTTAATTTAGGTTAGCGCCTCCTATCAAGAGCTGTCAAAATCTGTCAAATCCGGCCACATCCGGCCAAAAACCTTACCTAATTTAGGTTAGTTTCTTCCTCAAAATCTGTCAAACTCTATCAAATAAAGCCAATTCCGGTCAAAGGCATAACTTAATCTAACTCAGGTTTGTGCCTCCTCCCAATTTAGGTAAGTATAGTCGCCGCCAGCCCATATAGAAGTGACGTCACTTGGAACATTTTTATCATGCACATTCAAAGTATTATTTGTCTTTGTCTTACTCATCACAGTCGTTATAAGTCCATGACTTGAAGTTTGTCTAAGGGGCAGGGCTTATTTGTTTTTAAGGTTGTCCACTTCTTTTAATTAATAACAACAATATTTACACCTAAAATATACTACATGTCCTGTTAATTTTAATTTTTGTTGGTTAGGCGAAAAATAAACTATAATTTGACAGCTTTTCAATGAAGTTTTGCGCCTTAAAAAAGCTGTCAAATTTTAAGGGGTTTTCAAAAATTGACAGTTTTCTATTAGAGCTAGAAACTGTCAAAACGCGCTATCTCAGAGTTAATTTGACAGCTTCTCAATGAAGTTTTGCGCCTTAAAAAAGCTGTCAAATTTTAAGGGGTTTTCAAAAATTGACAGTTTTCTATTAGAGCTAGAAACTGTCAAATGGGTGAAAAATAAACTATAATTTGACAGCTTTTCAATGAAGTTTTGCGCCTTAAAAAAGCTGTCAAATTTTAAGGAGTTTTCAAAAATTGACAGTTTTCTACTACAACTAGAAACTGTCAAACGAGTGAAAAATAAACTATAATTTGACAGCTTTTCAATGAAGTTTTGCGCCTTAAAAAAGCTGTCAAATTTTATGGGGTTTTCAAAAATTGACAGTTTTCTATTAGAGCTAGAAACTGTCAAATGGGTGAAAAATAAACTATAATTTGACAGCTTTTCAATGAAGTTTTGCGCCTTAAAAAAGCTGTCAAAATTTTAAGGAGTTTTCAAAAATTGACAGTTTTCTACTACAGCTAGAAACTGTCAAACGAATGAAAAATAAACTATAATTTAACAGCTTTTCAATGAAGTTTTGCGCCTTAAAAAAGCTGTCAAATTTTATGGGGTTTTCAAAAATTGACAGTTTTCTACTACAGCTAGAAACTGTCAAATGGGTGAAAAATAAACTATAATTTGACAGCTTTTCAATGAAGTTTTGCGCCTTAAAAAAGCTGTCAAATTTTAAGGGGTTTTCAAAAATTGACAGTTTTCTATTAGAGCTAGAAACTGTCAAATGGGTGAAAAATAAACTATAATTTGACAGCTTTTCAATGAAGTTTTGCGCCTTAAAAAAGCTGTCAAATTTTAAGGAGTTTTCAAAAATTGACAGTTTTCTACTACAGCTAGAAACTGTCAAACGGGTGAAAAATAAAGTATAATTTGACAGCTTTTCAATAAAGTTTTGCGTCTTAAAAAAGCTGTCAAATTTTAAGGGGTTTTCAAAAATTGACAGTTTTCCACTAGAGCTAGAAACTGTCAAACGGATGAAAAATAAACTACGATTTGACAGCTTTTCAATGAAGTTTTGCGCCCTAAAAAAACTGTCAAATTTTAAAAAAAAAATTTAAAAAAAACCCTAATACACTCTACACAATGTCTATGGTTTGTATGTAGTCTAATCTAGTGTAGGTAATGTCTATGGTTTCAGTAGTTCAATGAATGGTCGTAAGATGGCGTTCATAATTAAAAAATATATTAATATCTCGTAATTCTAATTAGTTAGCAATAAATAACTTTTAAATATATGTATTATTTACAAATAATATTTAATGAGCTGTAATAAAAAAGCTAATTTTGATAAATTTAGTTGGTAAAGTAACAAAAAAAGTCCATTAGATAAGTATTAATTTTACTAGACACGTAGATTGAAATTCTAATAACAAAATTTTCTTTTTACCATAAACAATCACGGTGAAAATGCTTAATTCCTGTTTCTGGACCATAAATAATAATAAATAAATGGATAACAACAAAGGAAATGTTGTAAAAAGAGAGAAAATTAACAAAAACAGGTAATGACTTATAGGTTATTTTTAGTATATTGTTAATAAATCATGTTGAAATACATTCATCTAACTTTAAACATTTGTTTATTATATTGTTTATACAGGTATTTGTAATTTATTTTTTATTATAATAAAGGATTTTCAAAGTTCAATAAAGAAAAACACAAACACATTATATTTGTTGCAAGTATTGTGTATAACTCTTTATTTATAATAATATAGTACACACATTGTATGTTTATACATATTTAGTAAGGATTATAGTCAATTTTATATGTGGTTCTTCAGGTAATTATGAATCCTTTCGCATGTATAGCTAACTCCAGAATTCTATCTGTAATATAAATAACACGACTAGTATGTCCAATTATTGCTAAATTATCTTTCACATACATATCTTTTATTGGTATAAACAGATTACTTGTAAAATCATTATCTCGTAACTTGTCATTGTATCAGTCTCTAAGTAACAACATTTCATAGCAACAATCACATTAATTGTTGTCTCGAATTACATTTAATCCTATTGTATGCCTATCCTCGGTGTTTTCCTGCTTTATTTATCGTTTTTAAGAACCACGGAAACGTGAACTAACCTAAATATTATAATGTTGTTTAATAACTTATTCATATTCTGGATTGTGCCTTCATAATTATTTCTAAGCCTAAAAATAGCTACAACTTTTCAAACTACCTGAAAATAAAAACAAAATAGGTTATGTTATAAAATCAGATGTATTCATAATTAGGAATCACGCATTTTTGCAGTAATATCCCTCGGTTGCAGTTTAGACATAATTAAAAAAAGGTTTCAAACACTAATTATATATTTAAAGTGTAAAATTTAATAAATTTATTATTATATTGTGTTGATGTTTCTACGGTTTTCTGCGCCACCTACACTATCGATTGGAACTAAATATTTGTGTGGTTGATTCAAAAAATTGTAGAAAATCTAAATAATTATGAGGTTTGTAACTACGCAAATTTAATCTCAATTTTATTATTGCTTGAGTAATTAAATAATGACAAGCAGTAGAATGTTGGTGAAATTTGTTATGGTACGTTTGTTAATATTGTAATAAAGGAATTTTAGGTGAATAAAAAACACAAACAAACACTTTATTTCTAATAATATAGTATACACATTGATTACATGTTTATATATAGTATTTATTTAACAATATAGTGAATTTTATATTCTGTCCTCCATGTGCTTGCTTGTAGTTTCTTCTGCATGTATCTATAACATAAATAACACTATTAGCATGTCCATCTATTGCTAAATTATCTTCTCACACACATCTTTTATTGGTATAAACAAACTAGTTGTAAAATCACCATCACAAAACTTGTCATTGTGTCAGTCTCTAAGTAACAACATTTCATAGCAACAATCACATTAATTGTTGTCTCGAATTATATTTAATCCTATTGTATGTCTATCCTCGGTGTTTTCCTGCTTTATTTATCGTTTTTAACAACTACGAATACGTGAAGTGGAATTAACCTAAAAATTATAATGTTGTTTATTCATTTATTGTTGAATGACATAGATACACATTTACACAAAATACTTGGAATAATACGTAGTTTATTGTTACAACATTAAAAATCGTGATAATTAGTTAATAACAATACAAATATAATAATTAAACGATATGATGCCTAGTAAACGCGAGAAACCGCCATGAGTGACGCGCCCAGGCGTGGGTATCGGCAAAAATGTCAACTATCTAAATTGATTTTTATTATTATTATTATTATTGCTGCTTATTTAAGACAGTCATTATTTATATATTGCAAAACATATAATATAAATAATTATCTAAAGTCTATTCATTTTCACATGATTATTGTACAACATGCAGTTGGCAACACTAGTCACTAGAGATAACCTCCAACAAAAGTTTATTAATAATAATTAGTGCCTGGCAGATGTGTAATTGTTATTAAAAGCACAAGTGAATGTATTAAAAATTCTAGGCATTGACAACACTATTTACAAGCTGTCTACAAGTAAGAACACAACGCTTTTAACGAATGACAGCGCAACAAACATGGCGGCGGTTCTGTGATGTCATTCTGGAATATGCCTCTGTTTTTATATGTTTGTTTTGTTATGACAAATATTTAAGACAGGTCATTATTTATATATTGTAATACATAGTCTAAAATATCAATTAAACAATAATATAAATAATTATCCAAAGTTTATTTATTTTTTAAGATTTTTGTACAAAACAGTTGGAAACGTTGAGCACTTGTTTCGTAGTGTTTTTGATTTTTTCGCATAATTCAAAAACGATTAGCCGTTCAATGTTGAAATATTGTATTTGTGACTGCTATAACATCTAGTTGTTCACCTCCATTTTTTATTGCAATCGGCAGTGCCAAAAGGGCACTTTGGTCTTAGTGTGTTTTTCATTTTTTTGCATAATTCAAAAACGATTAGCCGAACAATGTTGAAATTTTGTATTTGGGACTGCTATAACATCTAGTTGTTCACCTCCATTTTTTATTGCAATCGGTAGTGCAAAAAGGGCACTTTGCTCGTAGTGTGTTTTCCATTTTTTCGCATTATTCAGAAACGATTAGCCGTACAATGTTGAAATTTTGTATTTGGGACTGCTATAACATCTAGTTGTTCACCTCCATTTTTTATTGCAATCGGTAGTGCAAAAAGGGCACTTTGCTCGTAGTGTGTTTTCCATTTTTTCGCATTATTCAGAAACGATTAGCCGTACAATGTTGAAATTTTGTATTTGGGACTGCTATAACATCTAGTTGTTCACCTCCATTTTTTATTGCAATCGGTAGTGCAAAAAGGGCACTTTGCTCGTAGTGTGTTTTCCATTTTTTCGCATTATTCAGAAACGATTAGCCGTACAATGTTGAAATTTTGTATTTGGGACTGCTATAACATCTAGTTGTTCACCTCCATTTTTTATTGCAATCGGCAGTGCCAAAAGGGCACTTTGGTCTTAGTGTGTTTTTCATTTTTTTGCATAATTCAAAAACGATTAGACGTACAATGTTGAAATTTTGTATTTGGGACTGCTATAACATCTAGTTGTTCACCACCATTTTTTTATTGCAATTGGCAGTGCAAAAAGAGCACTTTGCTCGTAGTGTGTTTTCCATTTTTTCGCATTATTCAGAAACGATTAGCCGTACAATGTTGAAATTTTGTATTTGGGACTGCTATAACATCTAGTTGTTCACCTCCATTTTTTATTGCAATCGGTAGTGCAAAAAGGGCACTTTGCTCGTAGTGTGTTTTCCATTTTTTCGCATTATTCAGAAACGATTAGCCGTACAATGTTGAAATTTTGTATTTGTGACTACTATAACATCTAGTTGTTCACCTCCATTTTTTATTGCAATCGGTAGTGCAAAAAGGGCACTTTGCTCGTAGTGTGTTTTCCATTTTTTCGCATTATTCAGAAACGATTAGCCGTACAATGTTGAAATTTTGTATTTGGGACTGCTATAACATCTAGTTGTTCACCTCCATTTTTTATTGCAATCGGCAGTGCCAAAAGGGCACTTTGGTCTTAGTGTGTTTTTCATTTTTTTGCATAATTCAAAAACGATTAGACGTACAATGTTGAAATTTTGTATTTGGGACTGCTATAACATCTAGTTGTTCACCTCCATTTTTTTATTGCAATTGGCAGTGCAAAAAGAGCACTTTGCTCGTAGTGTGTTTTTTTTTCATAGCAACTTTCACGTTAATTGTTGTCTCGAATTACATTTAATCCTATTGTATTATTGCATGTCTAGCCTTGATGTTTTCTTGAGTTATTTATCGTTTTACAACTACGAAAACGTGATCTGGAACTAACCTAAAAATTATAATGTTGTTTATTCACTTATTGTTGTATGGCATACACTGACATTTACACAAAATACTTGAAATAATACGTAGTTTATTGTTACAACATTAAAAATCCTCGTAATTAGTTAATAACAATACAAATATGATAATTAAACAATGTCACACCTTGTAAGCGCGGGAAACGGCCATTGAGTGGTTTATTTATTTTTATAGGATTTTTGTTGGTAACGCTGAGCACTTGTTTGTTATGAAAAATCACTAATATTGACAATAATTAGTGCCTGGCAGATGAACAATTGTTATTAAAGGCACATCATGGGAATGTACAACAAATTCTAGGCGTTGCCATGGCAACACTATTTACAAGATTCATCCGCATGGCGGCGCTGACTGCAAGTCTTTTTATTTCGTGCTAATAATAATATATGTGTATATGTGCAAATAATAAACAAATGCCCGATATTATGTACTGTAGTAAATATTTGTGCCTTCAATAGAGTGTTATACAATTGTGGTTCGCCTTCTGTTGTAGTAACGCATACAAATAAACCGCTCTCACAATTGTAGGTTACGATAAATATATAACCAGCAAGTGTATATACCTACATATATAGAATGTTTAGATTGTACCAATTTACCAGAATTATCAATAATTGCTAATGTAGTGTCAGTGGTCGGTTCAGAAAATAATTATTCCCCAACTTTGGAGTTTTTTTGCATAGTGGCTCTGTTCATCCAATCCGTGACTTAGCTATCAAATATTCATTTGTATTTACTTTTACAGAAAAGGTAGTTTACTTGGATATCATATCACATGTATGTTTCATACAATTTCATTCATGTAATTAATACCTAATATATTTTTTCCTAGTTGCATTTATTCAATATTTAATGTAGATTCCAAATTTTTAGGTCTCAGTACGATATCTATATTCGTTGAAAAGTTATATAAAAAAAAACTTAAAACGAAGTCAACAGAAAGTTGATATTGAAAAAGTAGGTTAAAAATTGATAAAACTTGCCTCGTTAGGAGACTATTTTAATGGTGTTTTGTTATTTGCGAAAAATGCATAGATCACTAGATATAGGGGAAAATGTAAATTTAGCGATTTTTTTATTTTTTGCTTATAACTTTGTTATATGAAATAATACGAGATTCAGGTTTGCACTTTATCGAAAATATTTTAAAGCTAAGTTTAGGATCATCATCAAAACGACACGAAATTATATATAATTTAAAAATAACATAAAAAGTTAAAATATAAAATCATTTTCATCTGTACAACATGCGTCAAGGACACGTTCTGATTTAGAATAATTATAATTTATATATAAGCTGATCAAACGTTTTCTTTCTAAATAAAAATTATTTAAAATAATTTCACATTGCTTCAATATTCCAAAGCCACAGATTTATTTAGAAAATACACATTTTCTAAGGTTATGTATAAATTGTTTACGCGTTCCTGTACGAAACGACGTACCCAGCGCGTTTGTCATATATCCGTCTCACTCAGATCTAGAAACGTATGTTCTCAGCTGGTTCAATTTATTAAAACTTTAAGATTTTTTTTCCCTCGTGTTAGAAACTTTTCAACAAAAATAAAAAATACCGGTTTAATATTTTTACGTACAGATTGAAATATTAAAAATTGAAAAAAAACTTGGAATACCCCATTCTGTAGTAAAGGCAGTTTCAGATAATGGAATAATATTAAGTAATTGGTGTGTGTACAAAACAGTGAAATGCCGACATTTTTATGTTTTCTAGATGTATAACAATATCTGTGTAAGTATTTTTTCGATAAATTGCAAATTCTAAACTATGGTTATTATGTGTTATGGATATATCTAAGAAATTTAAAGTTTTATTTGTTTCATATTCTACCGTAAACTGTATATTATTATTTAAACTATTAAGAAATTTTAAGAATAAATCTAGATGTCTGTCCGTACCTGTCCAAATACAAAAAATATCGTCCACGTATCTATACCAACAAAAAATAAGTTTAATTAAATGATTGTTATTTTTAAATAAGGAATTTTCAAATTCATCCATAAAAATGTCAGCCAAAAGAAGAGGTAAAGGTGAACCCATAGGAAGTCTGTTATTCTGTTTATAAAATTTATTATCCTTATATATGTATATTTTCGTTTGTTCAATAAAGTATTTTTACTGTGAATGTGTTGTTTTATTGTTGGTGTGTTTACTGTTGTATCAATCTTATAATAAATATCACTGATTAAAGAAAAATAATTTATTTAATTATTTATTATACACAAGCATTACAACAATAAATTATTTCAAATAAATTTAATCTCATTTTTTTATTTTATTTTTATTCGTTTCGATCAAGTGTACTTTGAAAACAAAATCTAAAATCTTTTGTTTTTTTTTATAAAATTTTTATTAATCAATATTAATTTTAATATTTGTTTGCGACAATAGATTTCCATTTTTTTCCAAAGCACAGGCTTGTTTGTGTGAGTGTGCGAATGAATTTAAAGGACTCATCGTTTACAATCGGAAAGTTTCGTCACATCTTCGTGCCTCGAGTTTATCAATCAATAATAATAATTTTTAGTTTAATAAAAAAATACAAACATATCATATTTGTTGCATGTATTGTATAACTCTCTCCACATATTCGTATTTACAATTTTATGCACACATACCACTAAAAACTGCAAGCACAGAAATAACAGTATATTTTTGTGGACTTAAAAAAAAAAAAAAAAAAAAAAAAAAAATAAAAAAATCACGGTTTCACATATGTGTGTGTGTGTTCTATGTTTGTGGGTAATATAATGATATATGTTACTTTCTACTTCCTGTCTGTTATAACTTAAGTACCATTATTTTATTTTTAATATGTATGAATGTATGTATGTATGTATGTATGTATGTATGTGTGTGTATATGTGTGTTCTACATATTCGTGTGTTATATTATGATACAAATAAATAATACTGACTACATAATAACGATATTTATAACTTTGGGATGTAACCTAACCTGACCTGATCTAACCTAACCTGACCTAATCTAACTTAACCTGACCTAACTTAACCTGACCTAACCTAACCTAACCTAACCTCCCCTAACCTAACCTAACCTAACCTAACCTGACCTAACCTAACCTAACCTAACCTAACCTCCCCTAACCTAACCTAACCTGACCTAACCTAACCTGACCTAACTTAACCTAACGTAACCTAACTTGGGTTAGTGTCTCCCCAAAAATTTAGGTTAGAGTCCCCTTTTAATTTAGGTTAGCGCCTCCTATCAAGAGCTGTCAAAATCTGTCAAATCCGGCCACATCCGGCCAAAAACCTTACCTAATTTAGGTTAGTTTCTTCCTCAAAATCTGTCAAACTCTATCAAATAAAGCCAATTCCGGTCAAAGGCATAACTTAATCTAACTCAGGTTTGTGCCTCCTCCCAATTTAGGTAAGTATAGTCGCCGCCAGCCCATATAGAAGTGACGTCACTTGGAACATTTTTATCATGCACATTCAAAGTATTATTTGTCTTTGTCTTACTCATCACAGTCGTTATAAGTCCATGACTTGAAGTTTGTCTAAGGGGCAGGGCTTATTTGTTTTTAAGGTTGTCCACTTCTTTTAATTAATAACAACAATATTTACACCTAAAATATACTACATGTCCTGTTAATTTTAATTTTTGTTGGTTAGGCGAAAAATAAACTATAATTTGACAGCTTTTCAATGAAGTTTTGCGCCTTAAAAAAGCTGTCAAATTTTAAGGGGTTTTCAAAAATTGACAGTTTTCTATTAGAGCTAGAAACTGTCAAATGGGTGAAAAATAAACTATAATTTGACAGCTTCTCAATGAAGTTTTGCGCCTTAAAAAAGCTGTCAAATTTTAAGGGGTTTTCAAAAATTGACAGTTTTCTATTAGAGCTAGAAACTGTCAAATGGGTGAAAAATAAACTATAATTTGACAGCTTTTCAATGAAGTTTTGCGCCTTAAAAAAGCTGTCAAATTTTAAGGAGTTTTCAAAAATTGACAGTTTTCTACTACAACTAGAAACTGTCAAACGAGTGAAAAATAAACTATAATTTGACAGCTTTTCAATGAAGTTTTGCGCCTTAAAAAAGCTGTCAAATTTTATGGGGTTTTCAAAAATTGACAGTTTTCTATTAGAGCTAGAAACTGTCAAATGGGTGAAAAATAAACTATAATTTGACAGCTTTTCAATGAAGTTTTGCGCCTTAAAAAAGCTGTCAAATTTTAAGGAGTTTTCAAAAATTGACAGTTTTCTACTACAGCTAGAAACTGTCAAACGAATGAAAAATAAACTATAATTTAACAGCTTTTCAATGAAGTTTTGCGCCTTAAAAAAGCTGTCAAATTTTATGGGGTTTTCAAAAATTGACAGTTTTCTACTACAGCTAGAAACTGTCAAATGGGTGAAAAATAAACTATAATTTGACAGCTTTTCAATGAAGTTTTGCGCCTTAAAAAAGCTGTCAAATTTTAAGGGGTTTTCAAAAATTGACAGTTTTCTATTAGAGCTAGAAACTGTCAAATGGGTGAAAAATAAACTATAATTTGACAGCTTTTCAATGAAGTTTTGCGCCTTAAAAAAGCTGTCAAATTTTAAGGAGTTTTCAAAAATTGACAGTTTTCTACTACAGCTAGAAACTGTCAAACGGGTGAAAAATAAAGTATAATTTGACAGCTTTTCAATAAAGTTTTGCGTCTTAAAAAAGCTGTCAAATTTTAAGGGGTTTTCAAAAATTGACAGTTTTCCACTAGAGCTAGAAACTGTCAAACGGATGAAAAATAAACTACGATTTGACAGCTTTTCAATGAAGTTTTGCGCCCTAAAAAAACTGTCAAATTTTAAAAAAAAAATTTAAAAAAAACCCTAATACACTCTACACAATGTCTATGGTTTGTATGTAGTCTAATCTAGTGTAGGTAATGTCTATGGTTTCAGTAGTTCAATGAATGGTCGTAAGATGGCGTTCATAATTAAAAAATATATTAATATCTCGTAATTCTAATTAGTTAGCAATAAATAACTTTTAAATATATGTATTATTTACAAATAATATTTAATGAGCTGTAATAAAAAAGCTAATTTTGATAAATTTAGTTGGTAAAGTAACAAAAAAAGTCCATTAGATAAGTATTAATTTTACTAGACACGTAGATTGAAATTCTAATAACAAAATTTTCTTTTTACCATAAACAATCACGGTGAAAATGCTTAATTCCTGTTTCTGGACCATAAATAATAATAAATAAATGGATAACAACAAAGGAAATGTTGTAAAAAGAGAGAAAATTAACAAAAACAGGTAATGACTTATAGGTTATTTTTAGTATATTGTTAATAAATCATGTTGAAATACATTCATCTAACTTTAAACATTTGTTTATTATATTGTTTATACAGGTATTTGTAATTTATTTTTTATTATAATAAAGGATTTTCAAAGTTCAATAAAGAAAAACACAAACACATTATATTTGTTGCAAGTATTGTGTATAACTCTTTATTTATAATAATATAGTACACACATTGTATGTTTATACATATTTAGTAAGGATTATAGTCAATTTTATATGTGGTTCTTCAGGTAATTATGAATCCTTTCGCATGTATAGCTAACTCCAGAATTCTATCTGTAATATAAATAACACGACTAGTATGTCCAATTATTGCTAAATTATCTTTCACATACATATCTTTTATTGGTATAAACAGATTACTTGTAAAATCATTATCTCGTAACTTGTCATTGTATCAGTCTCTAAGTAACAACATTTCATAGCAACAATCACATTAATTGTTGTCTCGAATTACATTTAATCCTATTGTATGCCTATCCTCGGTGTTTTCCTGCTTTATTTATCGTTTTTAAGAACCACGGAAACGTGAACTAACCTAAATATTATAATGTTGTTTAATAACTTATTCATATTCTGGATTGTGCCTTCATAATTATTTCTAAGCCTAAAAATAGCTACAACTTTTCAAACTACCTGAAAATAAAAACAAAATAGGTTATGTTATAAAATCAGATGTATTCATAATTAGGAATCACGCATTTTTGCAGTAATATCCCTCGGTTGCAGTTTAGACATAATTAAAAAAAGGTTTCAAACACTAATTATATATTTAAAGTGTAAAATTTAATAAATTTATTATTATATTGTGTTGATGTTTCTACGGTTTTCTGCGCCACCTACACTATCGATTGGAACTAAATATTTGTGTGGTTGATTCAAAAAATTGTAGAAAATCTAAATAATTATGAGGTTTGTAACTACGCAAATTTAATCTCAATTTTATTATTGCTTGAGTAATTAAATAATGACAAGCAGTAGAATGTTGGTGAAATTTGTTATGGTACGTTTGTTAATATTGTAATAAAGGAATTTTAGGTGAATAAAAAACACAAACAAACACTTTATTTCTAATAATATAGTATACACATTGATTACATGTTTATATATAGTATTTATTTAACAATATAGTGAATTTTATATTCTGTCCTCCATGTGCTTGCTTGTAGTTTCTTCTGCATGTATCTATAACATAAATAACACTATTAGCATGTCCATCTATTGCTAAATTATCTTCTCACACACATCTTTTATTGGTATAAACAAACTAGTTGTAAAATCACCATCACAAAACTTGTCATTGTGTCAGTCTCTAAGTAACAACATTTCATAGCAACAATCACATTAATTGTTGTCTCGAATTATATTTAATCCTATTGTATGTCTATCCTCGGTGTTTTCCTGCTTTATTTATCGTTTTTAACAACTACGAATACGTGAAGTGGAATTAACCTAAAAATTATAATGTTGTTTATTCATTTATTGTTGAATGACATAGATACACATTTACACAAAATACTTGGAATAATACGTAGTTTATTGTTACAACATTAAAAATCGTGATAATTAGTTAATAACAATACAAATATAATAATTAAACGATATGATGCCTAGTAAACGCGAGAAACCGCCATGAGTGACGCGCCCAGGCGTGGGTATCGGCAAAAATGTCAACTATCTAAATTGATTTTTATTATTATTATTATTATTGCTGCTTATTTAAGACAGTCATTATTTATATATTGCAAAACATATAATATAAATAATTATCTAAAGTCTATTCATTTTCACATGATTATTGTACAACATGCAGTTGGCAACACTAGTCACTAGAGATAACCTCCAACAAAAGTTTATTAATAATAATTAGTGCCTGGCAGATGTGTAATTGTTATTAAAAGCACAAGTGAATGTATTAAAAATTCTAGGCATTGACAACACTATTTACAAGCTGTCTACAAGTAAGAACACAACGCTTTTAACGAATGACAGCGCAACAAACATGGCGGCGGTTCTGTGATGTCATTCTGGAATATGCCTCTGTTTTTATATGTTTGTTTTGTTATGACAAATATTTAAGACAGGTCATTATTTATATATTGTAATACATAGTCTAAAATATCAATTAAACAATAATATAAATAATTATCCAAAGTTTATTTATTTTTTAAGATTTTTGTACAAAACAGTTGGAAACGTTGAGCACTTGTTTCGTAGTGTTTTTGATTTTTTCGCATAATTCAAAAACGATTAGCCGTTCAATGTTGAAATATTGTATTTGTGACTGCTATAACATCTAGTTGTTCACCTCCATTTTTTATTGCAATCGGCAGTGCCAAAAGGGCACTTTGGTCTTAGTGTGTTTTTCATTTTTTTGCATAATTCAAAAACGATTAGCCGAACAATGTTGAAATTTTGTATTTGGGACTGCTATAACATCTAGTTGTTCACCTCCATTTTTTATTGCAATCGGTAGTGCAAAAAGGGCACTTTGCTCGTAGTGTGTTTTCCATTTTTTCGCATTATTCAGAAACGATTAGCCGTACAATGTTGAAATTTTGTATTTGGGACTGCTATAACATCTAGTTGTTCACCTCCATTTTTTATTGCAATCGGTAGTGCAAAAAGGGCACTTTGCTCGTAGTGTGTTTTCCATTTTTTCGCATTATTCAGAAACGATTAGCCGTACAATGTTGAAATTTTGTATTTGGGACTGCTATAACATCTAGTTGTTCACCTCCATTTTTTATTGCAATCGGTAGTGCAAAAAGGGCACTTTGCTCGTAGTGTGTTTTCCATTTTTTCGCATTATTCAGAAACGATTAGCCGTACAATGTTGAAATTTTGTATTTGGGACTGCTATAACATCTAGTTGTTCACCTCCATTTTTTATTGCAATCGGCAGTGCCAAAAGGGCACTTTGGTCTTAGTGTGTTTTTCATTTTTTTGCATAATTCAAAAACGATTAGACGTACAATGTTGAAATTTTGTATTTGGGACTGCTATAACATCTAGTTGTTCACCACCATTTTTTTATTGCAATTGGCAGTGCAAAAAGAGCACTTTGCTCGTAGTGTGTTTTCCATTTTTTCGCATTATTCAGAAACGATTAGCCGTACAATGTTGAAATTTTGTATTTGGGACTGCTATAACATCTAGTTGTTCACCTCCATTTTTTATTGCAATCGGTAGTGCAAAAAGGGCACTTTGCTCGTAGTGTGTTTTCCATTTTTTCGCATTATTCAGAAACGATTAGCCGTACAATGTTGAAATTTTGTATTTGTGACTACTATAACATCTAGTTGTTCACCTCCATTTTTTATTGCAATCGGTAGTGCAAAAAGGGCACTTTGCTCGTAGTGTGTTTTCCATTTTTTCGCATTATTCAGAAACGATTAGCCGTACAATGTTGAAATTTTGTATTTGGGACTGCTATAACATCTAGTTGTTCACCTCCATTTTTTATTGCAATCGGCAGTGCCAAAAGGGCACTTTGGTCTTAGTGTGTTTTTCATTTTTTTGCATAATTCAAAAACGATTAGACGTACAATGTTGAAATTTTGTATTTGGGACTGCTATAACATCTAGTTGTTCACCTCCATTTTTTTATTGCAATTGGCAGTGCAAAAAGAGCACTTTGCTCGTAGTGTGTTTTTTTTTCATAGCAACTTTCACGTTAATTGTTGTCTCGAATTACATTTAATCCTATTGTATTATTGCATGTCTAGCCTTGATGTTTTCTTGAGTTATTTATCGTTTTACAACTACGAAAACGTGATCTGGAACTAACCTAAAAATTATAATGTTGTTTATTCACTTATTGTTGTATGGCATACACTGACATTTACACAAAATACTTGAAATAATACGTAGTTTATTGTTACAACATTAAAAATCCTCGTAATTAGTTAATAACAATACAAATATGATAATTAAACAATGTCACACCTTGTAAGCGCGGGAAACGGCCATTGAGTGGTTTATTTATTTTTATAGGATTTTTGTTGGTAACGCTGAGCACTTGTTTGTTATGAAAAATCACTAATATTGACAATAATTAGTGCCTGGCAGATGAACAATTGTTATTAAAGGCACATCATGGGAATGTACAACAAATTCTAGGCGTTGCCATGGCAACACTATTTACAAGATTCATCCGCATGGCGGCGCTGACTGCAAGTCTTTTTATTTCGTGCTAATAATAATATATGTGTATATGTGCAAATAATAAACAAATGCCCGATATTATGTACTGTAGTAAATATTTGTGCCTTCAATAGAGTGTTATACAATTGTGGTTCGCCTTCTGTTGTAGTAACGCATACAAATAAACCGCTCTCACAATTGTAGGTTACGATAAATATATAACCAGCAAGTGTATATACCTACATATATAGAATGTTTAGATTGTACCAATTTACCAGAATTATCAATAATTGCTAATGTAGTGTCAGTGGTCGGTTCAGAAAATAATTATTCCCCAACTTTGGAGTTTTTTTGCATAGTGGCTCTGTTCATCCAATCCGTGACTTAGCTATCAAATATTCATTTGTATTTACTTTTACAGAAAAGGTAGTTTACTTGGATATCATATCACATGTATGTTTCATACAATTTCATTCATGTAATTAATACCTAATATATTTTTTCCTAGTTGCATTTATTCAATATTTAATGTAGATTCCAAATTTTTAGGTCTCAGTACGATATCTATATTCGTTGAAAAGTTATATAAAAAAAAACTTAAAACGAAGTCAACAGAAAGTTGATATTGAAAAAGTAGGTTAAAAATTGATAAAACTTGCCTCGTTAGGAGACTATTTTAATGGTGTTTTGTTATTTGCGAAAAATGCATAGATCACTAGATATAGGGGAAAATGTAAATTTAGCGATTTTTTTATTTTTTGCTTATAACTTTGTTATATGAAATAATACGAGATTCAGGTTTGCACTTTATCGAAAATATTTTAAAGCTAAGTTTAGGATCATCATCAAAACGACACGAAATTATATATAATTTAAAAATAACATAAAAAGTTAAAATATAAAATCATTTTCATCTGTACAACATGCGTCAAGGACACGTTCTGATTTAGAATAATTATAATTTATATATAAGCTGATCAAACGTTTTCTTTCTAAATAAAAATTATTTAAAATAATTTCACATTGCTTCAATATTCCAAAGCCACAGATTTATTTAGAAAATACACATTTTCTAAGGTTATGTATAAATTGTTTACGCGTTCCTGTACGAAACGACGTACCCAGCGCGTTTGTCATATATCCGTCTCACTCAGATCTAGAAACGTATGTTCTCAGCTGGTTCAATTTATTAAAACTTTAAGATTTTTTTTCCCTCGTGTTAGAAACTTTTCAACAAAAATAAAAAATACCGGTTTAATATTTTTACGTACAGATTGAAATATTAAAAATTGAAAAAAAACTTGGAATACCCCATTCTGTAGTAAAGGCAGTTTCAGATAATGGAATAATATTAAGTAATTGGTGTGTGTACAAAACAGTGAAATGCCGACATTTTTATGTTTTCTAGATGTATAACAATATCTGTGTAAGTATTTTTTCGATAAATTGCAAATTCTAAACTATGGTTATTATGTGTTATGGATATATCTAAGAAATTTAAAGTTTTATTTGTTTCATATTCTACCGTAAACTGTATATTATTATTTAAACTATTAAGAAATTTTAAGAATAAATCTAGATGTCTGTCCGTACCTGTCCAAATACAAAAAATATCGTCCACGTATCTATACCAACAAAAAATAAGTTTAATTAAATGATTGTTATTTTTAAATAAGGAATTTTCAAATTCATCCATAAAAATGTCAGCCAAAAGAAGAGGTAAAGGTGAACCCATAGGAAGTCTGTTATTCTGTTTATAAAATTTATTATCCTTATATATGTATATTTTCGTTTGTTCAATAAAGTATTTTTACTGTGAATGTGTTGTTTTATTGTTGGTGTGTTTACTGTTGTATCAATCTTATAATAAATATCACTGATTAAAGAAAAATAATTTATTTAATTATTTATTATACACAAGCATTACAACAATAAATTATTTCAAATAAATTTAATCTCATTTTTTTATTTTATTTTTATTCGTTTCGATCAAGTGTACTTTGAAAACAAAATCTAAAATCTTTTGTTTTTTTTTATAAAATTTTTATTAATCAATATTAATTTTAATATTTGTTTGCGACAATAGATTTCCATTTTTTTCCAAAGCACAGGCTTGTTTGTGTGAGTGTGCGAATGAATTTAAAGGACTCATCGTTTACAATCGGAAAGTTTCGTCACATCTTCGTGCCTCGAGTTTATCAATCAATAATAATAATTTTTAGTTTAATAAAAAAATACAAACATATCATATTTGTTGCATGTATTGTATAACTCTCTCCACATATTCGTATTTACAATTTTATGCACACATACCACTAAAAACTGCAAGCACAGAAATAACAGTATATTTTTGTGGACTTAAAAAAAAAAAAAAAAAAAAAAAAAAAAAAAAAAAATCACGGTTTCACATATGTGTGTGTGTGTTCTATGTTTGTGGGTAATATAATGATATATGTTACTTTCTACTTCCTGTCTGTTATAACTTAAGTACCATTATTTTATTTTTAATATGTATGAATGTATGTATGTATGTATGTATGTATGTATGTGTGTGTATATGTGTGTTCTACATATTCGTGTGTTATATTATGATACAAATAAATAATACTGACTACATAATAACGATATTTATAACTTTGGGATGTAACCTAACCTGACCTGATCTAACCTAACCTGACCTAATCTAACTTAACCTGACCTAACTTAACCTGACCTAACCTAACCTAACCTAACCTCCCCTAACCTAACCTAACCTAACCTAACCTGACCTAACCTAACCTAACCTAACCTAACCTCCCCTAACCTAACCTAACCTGACCTAACCTAACCTGACCTAACTTAACCTAACGTAACCTAACTTGGGTTAGTGTCTCCCCAAAAATTTAGGTTAGAGTCCCCTTTTAATTTAGGTTAGCGCCTCCTATCAAGAGCTGTCAAAATCTGTCAAATCCGGCCACATCCGGCCAAAAACCTTACCTAATTTAGGTTAGTTTCTTCCTCAAAATCTGTCAAACTCTATCAAATAAAGCCAATTCCGGTCAAAGGCATAACTTAATCTAACTCAGGTTTGTGCCTCCTCCCAATTTAGGTAAGTATAGTCGCCGCCAGCCCATATAGAAGTGACGTCACTTGGAACATTTTTATCATGCACATTCAAAGTATTATTTGTCTTTGTCTTACTCATCACAGTCGTTATAAGTCCATGACTTGAAGTTTGTCTAAGGGGCAGGGCTTATTTGTTTTTAAGGTTGTCCACTTCTTTTAATTAATAACAACAATATTTACACCTAAAATATACTACATGTCCTGTTAATTTTAATTTTTGTTGGTTAGGCGAAAAATAAACTATAATTTGACAGCTTTTCAATGAAGTTTTGCGCCTTAAAAAAGCTGTCAAATTTTAAGGGGTTTTCAAAAATTGACAGTTTTCTATTAGAGCTAGAAACTGTCAAATGGGTGAAAAATAAACTATAATTTGACAGCTTCTCAATGAAGTTTTGCGCCTTAAAAAAGCTGTCAAATTTTAAGGGGTTTTCAAAAATTGACAGTTTTCTATTAGAGCTAGAAACTGTCAAATGGGTGAAAAATAAACTATAATTTGACAGCTTTTCAATGAAGTTTTGCGCCTTAAAAAAGCTGTCAAATTTTAAGGAGTTTTCAAAAATTGACAGTTTTCTACTACAACTAGAAACTGTCAAACGAGTGAAAAATAAACTATAATTTGACAGCTTTTCAATGAAGTTTTGCGCCTTAAAAAAGCTGTCAAATTTTATGGGGTTTTCAAAAATTGACAGTTTTCTATTAGAGCTAGAAACTGTCAAATGGGTGAAAAATAAACTATAATTTGACAGCTTTTCAATGAAGTTTTGCGCCTTAAAAAAGCTGTCAAATTTTAAGGAGTTTTCAAAAATTGACAGTTTTCTACTACAGCTAGAAACTGTCAAACGAATGAAAAATAAACTATAATTTAACAGCTTTTCAATGAAGTTTTGCGCCTTAAAAAAGCTGTCAAATTTTATGGGGTTTTCAAAAATTGACAGTTTTCTACTACAGCTAGAAACTGTCAAATGGGTGAAAAATAAACTATAATTTGACAGCTTTTCAATGAAGTTTTGCGCCTTAAAAAAGCTGTCAAATTTTAAGGGGTTTTCAAAAATTGACAGTTTTCTATTAGAGCTAGAAACTGTCAAATGGGTGAAAAATAAACTATAATTTGACAGCTTTTCAATGAAGTTTTGCGCCTTAAAAAAGCTGTCAAATTTTAAGGAGTTTTCAAAAATTGACAGTTTTCTACTACAGCTAGAAACTGTCAAACGGGTGAAAAATAAAGTATAATTTGACAGCTTTTCAATAAAGTTTTGCGTCTTAAAAAAGCTGTCAAATTTTAAGGGGTTTTCAAAAATTGACAGTTTTCCACTAGAGCTAGAAACTGTCAAACGGATGAAAAATAAACTACGATTTGACAGCTTTTCAATGAAGTTTTGCGCCCTAAAAAAACTGTCAAATTTTAAAAAAAAAATTTAAAAAAAACCCTAATACACTCTACACAATGTCTATGGTTTGTATGTAGTCTAATCTAGTGTAGGTAATGTCTATGGTTTCAGTAGTTCAATGAATGGTCGTAAGATGGCGTTCATAATTAAAAAATATATTAATATCTCGTAATTCTAATTAGTTAGCAATAAATAACTTTTAAATATATGTATTATTTACAAATAATATTTAATGAGCTGTAATAAAAAAGCTAATTTTGATAAATTTAGTTGGTAAAGTAACAAAAAAAGTCCATTAGATAAGTATTAATTTTACTAGACACGTAGATTGAAATTCTAATAACAAAATTTTCTTTTTACCATAAACAATCACGGTGAAAATGCTTAATTCCTGTTTCTGGACCATAAATAATAATAAATAAATGGATAACAACAAAGGAAATGTTGTAAAAAGAGAGAAAATTAACAAAAACAGGTAATGACTTATAGGTTATTTTTAGTATATTGTTAATAAATCATGTTGAAATACATTCATCTAACTTTAAACATTTGTTTATTATATTGTTTATACAGGTATTTGTAATTTATTTTTTATTATAATAAAGGATTTTCAAAGTTCAATAAAGAAAAACACAAACACATTATATTTGTTGCAAGTATTGTGTATAACTCTTTATTTATAATAATATAGTACACACATTGTATGTTTATACATATTTAGTAAGGATTATAGTCAATTTTATATGTGGTTCTTCAGGTAATTATGAATCCTTTCGCATGTATAGCTAACTCCAGAATTCTATCTGTAATATAAATAACACGACTAGTATGTCCAATTATTGCTAAATTATCTTTCACATACATATCTTTTATTGGTATAAACAGATTACTTGTAAAATCATTATCTCGTAACTTGTCATTGTATCAGTCTCTAAGTAACAACATTTCATAGCAACAATCACATTAATTGTTGTCTCGAATTACATTTAATCCTATTGTATGCCTATCCTCGGTGTTTTCCTGCTTTATTTATCGTTTTTAAGAACCACGGAAACGTGAACTAACCTAAATATTATAATGTTGTTTAATAACTTATTCATATTCTGGATTGTGCCTTCATAATTATTTCTAAGCCTAAAAATAGCTACAACTTTTCAAACTACCTGAAAATAAAAACAAAATAGGTTATGTTATAAAATCAGATGTATTCATAATTAGGAATCACGCATTTTTGCAGTAATATCCCTCGGTTGCAGTTTAGACATAATTAAAAAAAGGTTTCAAACACTAATTATATATTTAAAGTGTAAAATTTAATAAATTTATTATTATATTGTGTTGATGTTTCTACGGTTTTCTGCGCCACCTACACTATCGATTGGAACTAAATATTTGTGTGGTTGATTCAAAAAATTGTAGAAAATCTAAATAATTATGAGGTTTGTAACTACGCAAATTTAATCTCAATTTTATTATTGCTTGAGTAATTAAATAATGACAAGCAGTAGAATGTTGGTGAAATTTGTTATGGTACGTTTGTTAATATTGTAATAAAGGAATTTTAGGTGAATAAAAAACACAAACAAACACTTTATTTCTAATAATATAGTATACACATTGATTACATGTTTATATATAGTATTTATTTAACAATATAGTGAATTTTATATTCTGTCCTCCATGTGCTTGCTTGTAGTTTCTTCTGCATGTATCTATAACATAAATAACACTATTAGCATGTCCATCTATTGCTAAATTATCTTCTCACACACATCTTTTATTGGTATAAACAAACTAGTTGTAAAATCACCATCACAAAACTTGTCATTGTGTCAGTCTCTAAGTAACAACATTTCATAGCAACAATCACATTAATTGTTGTCTCGAATTATATTTAATCCTATTGTATGTCTATCCTCGGTGTTTTCCTGCTTTATTTATCGTTTTTAACAACTACGAATACGTGAAGTGGAATTAACCTAAAAATTATAATGTTGTTTATTCATTTATTGTTGAATGACATAGATACACATTTACACAAAATACTTGGAATAATACGTAGTTTATTGTTACAACATTAAAAATCGTGATAATTAGTTAATAACAATACAAATATAATAATTAAACGATATGATGCCTAGTAAACGCGAGAAACCGCCATGAGTGACGCGCCCAGGCGTGGGTATCGGCAAAAATGTCAACTATCTAAATTGATTTTTATTATTATTATTATTATTGCTGCTTATTTAAGACAGTCATTATTTATATATTGCAAAACATATAATATAAATAATTATCTAAAGTCTATTCATTTTCACATGATTATTGTACAACATGCAGTTGGCAACACTAGTCACTAGAGATAACCTCCAACAAAAGTTTATTAATAATAATTAGTGCCTGGCAGATGTGTAATTGTTATTAAAAGCACAAGTGAATGTATTAAAAATTCTAGGCATTGACAACACTATTTACAAGCTGTCTACAAGTAAGAACACAACGCTTTTAACGAATGACAGCGCAACAAACATGGCGGCGGTTCTGTGATGTCATTCTGGAATATGCCTCTGTTTTTATATGTTTGTTTTGTTATGACAAATATTTAAGACAGGTCATTATTTATATATTGTAATACATAGTCTAAAATATCAATTAAACAATAATATAAATAATTATCCAAAGTTTATTTATTTTTTAAGATTTTTGTACAAAACAGTTGGAAACGTTGAGCACTTGTTTCGTAGTGTTTTTGATTTTTTCGCATAATTCAAAAACGATTAGCCGTTCAATGTTGAAATATTGTATTTGTGACTGCTATAACATCTAGTTGTTCACCTCCATTTTTTATTGCAATCGGCAGTGCCAAAAGGGCACTTTGGTCTTAGTGTGTTTTTCATTTTTTTGCATAATTCAAAAACGATTAGCCGAACAATGTTGAAATTTTGTATTTGGGACTGCTATAACATCTAGTTGTTCACCTCCATTTTTTATTGCAATCGGTAGTGCAAAAAGGGCACTTTGCTCGTAGTGTGTTTTCCATTTTTTCGCATTATTCAGAAACGATTAGCCGTACAATGTTGAAATTTTGTATTTGGGACTGCTATAACATCTAGTTGTTCACCTCCATTTTTTATTGCAATCGGTAGTGCAAAAAGGGCACTTTGCTCGTAGTGTGTTTTCCATTTTTTCGCATTATTCAGAAACGATTAGCCGTACAATGTTGAAATTTTGTATTTGGGACTGCTATAACATCTAGTTGTTCACCTCCATTTTTTATTGCAATCGGTAGTGCAAAAAGGGCACTTTGCTCGTAGTGTGTTTTCCATTTTTTCGCATTATTCAGAAACGATTAGCCGTACAATGTTGAAATTTTGTATTTGGGACTGCTATAACATCTAGTTGTTCACCTCCATTTTTTATTGCAATCGGCAGTGCCAAAAGGGCACTTTGGTCTTAGTGTGTTTTTCATTTTTTTGCATAATTCAAAAACGATTAGACGTACAATGTTGAAATTTTGTATTTGGGACTGCTATAACATCTAGTTGTTCACCACCATTTTTTTATTGCAATTGGCAGTGCAAAAAGAGCACTTTGCTCGTAGTGTGTTTTCCATTTTTTCGCATTATTCAGAAACGATTAGCCGTACAATGTTGAAATTTTGTATTTGGGACTGCTATAACATCTAGTTGTTCACCTCCATTTTTTATTGCAATCGGTAGTGCAAAAAGGGCACTTTGCTCGTAGTGTGTTTTCCATTTTTTCGCATTATTCAGAAACGATTAGCCGTACAATGTTGAAATTTTGTATTTGTGACTACTATAACATCTAGTTGTTCACCTCCATTTTTTATTGCAATCGGTAGTGCAAAAAGGGCACTTTGCTCGTAGTGTGTTTTCCATTTTTTCGCATTATTCAGAAACGATTAGCCGTACAATGTTGAAATTTTGTATTTGGGACTGCTATAACATCTAGTTGTTCACCTCCATTTTTTATTGCAATCGGCAGTGCCAAAAGGGCACTTTGGTCTTAGTGTGTTTTTCATTTTTTTGCATAATTCAAAAACGATTAGACGTACAATGTTGAAATTTTGTATTTGGGACTGCTATAACATCTAGTTGTTCACCTCCATTTTTTTATTGCAATTGGCAGTGCAAAAAGAGCACTTTGCTCGTAGTGTGTTTTTTTTTCATAGCAACTTTCACGTTAATTGTTGTCTCGAATTACATTTAATCCTATTGTATTATTGCATGTCTAGCCTTGATGTTTTCTTGAGTTATTTATCGTTTTACAACTACGAAAACGTGATCTGGAACTAACCTAAAAATTATAATGTTGTTTATTCACTTATTGTTGTATGGCATACACTGACATTTACACAAAATACTTGAAATAATACGTAGTTTATTGTTACAACATTAAAAATCCTCGTAATTAGTTAATAACAATACAAATATGATAATTAAACAATGTCACACCTTGTAAGCGCGGGAAACGGCCATTGAGTGGTTTATTTATTTTTATAGGATTTTTGTTGGTAACGCTGAGCACTTGTTTGTTATGAAAAATCACTAATATTGACAATAATTAGTGCCTGGCAGATGAACAATTGTTATTAAAGGCACATCATGGGAATGTACAACAAATTCTAGGCGTTGCCATGGCAACACTATTTACAAGATTCATCCGCATGGCGGCGCTGACTGCAAGTCTTTTTATTTCGTGCTAATAATAATATATGTGTATATGTGCAAATAATAAACAAATGCCCGATATTATGTACTGTAGTAAATATTTGTGCCTTCAATAGAGTGTTATACAATTGTGGTTCGCCTTCTGTTGTAGTAACGCATACAAATAAACCGCTCTCACAATTGTAGGTTACGATAAATATATAACCAGCAAGTGTATATACCTACATATATAGAATGTTTAGATTGTACCAATTTACCAGAATTATCAATAATTGCTAATGTAGTGTCAGTGGTCGGTTCAGAAAATAATTATTCCCCAACTTTGGAGTTTTTTTGCATAGTGGCTCTGTTCATCCAATCCGTGACTTAGCTATCAAATATTCATTTGTATTTACTTTTACAGAAAAGGTAGTTTACTTGGATATCATATCACATGTATGTTTCATACAATTTCATTCATGTAATTAATACCTAATATATTTTTTCCTAGTTGCATTTATTCAATATTTAATGTAGATTCCAAATTTTTAGGTCTCAGTACGATATCTATATTCGTTGAAAAGTTATATAAAAAAAAACTTAAAACGAAGTCAACAGAAAGTTGATATTGAAAAAGTAGGTTAAAAATTGATAAAACTTGCCTCGTTAGGAGACTATTTTAATGGTGTTTTGTTATTTGCGAAAAATGCATAGATCACTAGATATAGGGGAAAATGTAAATTTAGCGATTTTTTTATTTTTTGCTTATAACTTTGTTATATGAAATAATACGAGATTCAGGTTTGCACTTTATCGAAAATATTTTAAAGCTAAGTTTAGGATCATCATCAAAACGACACGAAATTATATATAATTTAAAAATAACATAAAAAGTTAAAATATAAAATCATTTTCATCTGTACAACATGCGTCAAGGACACGTTCTGATTTAGAATAATTATAATTTATATATAAGCTGATCAAACGTTTTCTTTCTAAATAAAAATTATTTAAAATAATTTCACATTGCTTCAATATTCCAAAGCCACAGATTTATTTAGAAAATACACATTTTCTAAGGTTATGTATAAATTGTTTACGCGTTCCTGTACGAAACGACGTACCCAGCGCGTTTGTCATATATCCGTCTCACTCAGATCTAGAAACGTATGTTCTCAGCTGGTTCAATTTATTAAAACTTTAAGATTTTTTTTCCCTCGTGTTAGAAACTTTTCAACAAAAATAAAAAATACCGGTTTAATATTTTTACGTACAGATTGAAATATTAAAAATTGAAAAAAAACTTGGAATACCCCATTCTGTAGTAAAGGCAGTTTCAGATAATGGAATAATATTAAGTAATTGGTGTGTGTACAAAACAGTGAAATGCCGACATTTTTATGTTTTCTAGATGTATAACAATATCTGTGTAAGTATTTTTTCGATAAATTGCAAATTCTAAACTATGGTTATTATGTGTTATGGATATATCTAAGAAATTTAAAGTTTTATTTGTTTCATATTCTACCGTAAACTGTATATTATTATTTAAACTATTAAGAAATTTTAAGAATAAATCTAGATGTCTGTCCGTACCTGTCCAAATACAAAAAATATCGTCCACGTATCTATACCAACAAAAAATAAGTTTAATTAAATGATTGTTATTTTTAAATAAGGAATTTTCAAATTCATCCATAAAAATGTCAGCCAAAAGAAGAGGTAAAGGTGAACCCATAGGAAGTCTGTTATTCTGTTTATAAAATTTATTATCCTTATATATGTATATTTTCGTTTGTTCAATAAAGTATTTTTACTGTGAATGTGTTGTTTTATTGTTGGTGTGTTTACTGTTGTATCAATCTTATAATAAATATCACTGATTAAAGAAAAATAATTTATTTAATTATTTATTATACACAAGCATTACAACAATAAATTATTTCAAATAAATTTAATCTCATTTTTTTATTTTATTTTTATTCGTTTCGATCAAGTGTACTTTGAAAACAAAATCTAAAATCTTTTGTTTTTTTTTATAAAATTTTTATTAATCAATATTAATTTTAATATTTGTTTGCGACAATAGATTTCCATTTTTTTCCAAAGCACAGGCTTGTTTGTGTGAGTGTGCGAATGAATTTAAAGGACTCATCGTTTACAATCGGAAAGTTTCGTCACATCTTCGTGCCTCGAGTTTATCAATCAATAATAATAATTTTTAGTTTAATAAAAAAATACAAACATATCATATTTGTTGCATGTATTGTATAACTCTCTCCACATATTCGTATTTACAATTTTATGCACACATACCACTAAAAACTGCAAGCACAGAAATAACTTTTTCATGACTTGTCCAAAACTGACTGTGTATAGGAGATGGCAGCACCAATCAATGTCATGTATCGGACAGGTGGAAAACCGTATAGAACGCGCAACGCGGGAACCAGCCATTACTGTGGCAGACATTGTATTTGTCATTTTATATGTAGCTGCTACTACAAGCTTGTCTTTGTTTAATTTGTATTACTAATTTTAAATAAACATAAGTGAAACATATAGGCCAAATCTGTAAGACTTCCAGATCTGTAAATCTGTAAATAATGAACAAAATCGCAACGAAAGTAGCCACTCTTATGTATAATTTTATATTAATCAACAAAAATAGATGTGTTTTTGTCAAGTTTTTTACAGGTTTACAGATCTGTAAGATTTACAGATTTGTTCAGAATTGGCCTATTAACCTGTTTGGTGAAGATGTTCAAATTTAAAAAAGATGAAGATAAGGATTTTGACGTAAGTAATTAACAAGTTTACTGATTACTGTAACATTTAGATTGTAGCGTTAACATTGAATTTGGAGAATTGTAGGAGAAAATATAAGATTGGTTTATAGTTCGTTAAAAGAGACGGGAATGTATTGTGATTTGTTTGTTATACAGTTTTAGACTATTCTAAAGTAAGTTAAGACAGTTGAGAAATTGTTAAAATAGTTTGGGATTAAGTTAAAACAGTTAAAAGAAAATTAAATCAATTTGAAGTTTGGGAAGTGTTTCAAATTATTTTAGACTGTTTAGAATTAAATTCAGACAGTTGTACAACATTTAAAACAGTTTTAGACGATGCTAAATTAAGTTAAGACAGTTGGAAAGGCATTAAAGCAGTGTTTGAAATTATTTCAGAGTATTTGGAGTTCAATTTAGATAATTGTACAATGTTTAAAATAGTTTCAAAGTATTAAAAATGAAGAAATTTAAATCATATTTATTGGAATTATTTCAGACTGTTCAAAATTAAATTTAGACAGTTGTAGAAAGATTAAAACAGTTTCAGACTATTCAAAATTAAATTAAGACAATTGAGAATGGCTTAAAACAGTTTGGGATTAAGTTAAGACAGTTGGAAAAAGTTTAAATCAATTTGAAGTTTAGGAAGTGTTTGAAATTATTTCAGACTATTCAGAATTAAATTTAGACAGTTGTGCAATATTTAAAACAATTTCAGATTAATCTAAATTATGTTAAGACAGTTTGGAGGATTTTAAAACAGTTTGGGTTTAAAAAAAAGGTAGTTGTAAGAAGTTCAGATCAGTTTGAAGTTTGGAAGTGTTTGAAATTATTTCAGGCTGTTTAGAATTAAATTCAAACAGTTATACAAAATTTAAAACAGTTTCAGACTATTCTAAATTAAATTAAGACAGTTGAAGAGTCATTAAAATAGTTTGGAATAAATTAAAATTAATTTAAAGTTTGGGAATTGTTTGAAATTATTGCAGACTGTTTGAAGTTGAATTTAGACAGTTGTACAATGTTTAAAACAGTTTAAGCCTATTTTAAATTAAGTTAAAACAGTTTGGAAGACTTTAAAACAGTTTTGATTTACGTGAAGATAATAGGAAGAAATTGAAATGAATTTGAAGTTTAGGAAGTTTTAGACTATTATAAAACAGTTTGAGATGAAGCTAAGTAATTTGAAATGAGTTTAATAGTCATTGGGTGTTGGGCAGGCTTCAACCACGGCTTCAACTGCGCGGAGAGCACGAACTTCGCGGCGCCGCGCTGGGTGGAGTACGGCAAGCGGGCGTCGCACTGCACGTGCAGCAAGGACATGGTGAAGATCTCCATGGACACGTTCGTGAAGCGCTTCCAGCCGGAGCGCTACGAGCGCTGGCTGCTGGGGCAGGACGTGGGGCCGCACCCCGAGGAGCCGGGCCGCCAGAGCGCCGCCCCCGGGCCCACGCACCAGGACATCCTGTGCAACAAGAACAACGCCGAGCTGCCCGACGGCTTCTGGCAGAAGCGCCAGCCCGTGCACAGCAAGAAGGGCCGCTGTATGTCGCTGCAACAGTAAGTGCCAATGCTTTCAAACACAGTTGGGAAGGATTTAAAACTGTTTGGGATGAAGTTGAAACAGTTGGCAGAAGTTGAAATGAATTTGAAGTGTTTGAATTTGCAGTTGTGAATGTTTGTGTGTGTGTGCAGTGACGTGTTCGCGTCGTTCCCGCCGCAGCTGCAGCTGGAGCTGATCGAGGAGGACCTGGAGGCGCAGGCCGAGGCCACCGCCAACATCTCTCCCGACGAGGAGCAGCTCGAGGTGCTGGAGGACATCTGGCTCAAGGCCGGCGAGATCGGTGAGTGTTCACAACTCCATTTCTTATGTTAACCTTATAGGGTGGGATACAAAAAGAAAATTCTCAATCGGTTCCAACACTAGTCAAGTACATTCTAAGCAGTTCAGAATTCCTTTCAATTATTATTATTATTATTATTACGAGGACTGTTTGGTGAATAGTTTAACTGTTGAATAAAATATTTATTCATCGATGGTGAAACCGGGCATTAGAATGTTTTATTATTATTCATTGCATATCTTGAATATATACTCGTAAAATCTACTTAGCAAATTAATATTATATATACATAGCAATTTAATTTATTTACTTTGAAAAACACTATAAATTACTTAGCAAATATGTAATACAAAGCCATTTTAAATCGGTTGTAATAAAGTTTTTAGTTCTTACAAGTATTTTTATTCCATAACAATATCTTGTGTCTTGTCTGTATACGAAACCAAACAATTAAAACAACAAGATATGTTCTTCTAACAGATGAAGAAACATGACTCGTGACACAGATTTGTTTATAGTACACTGTTTGTATTTGTTTATTTCAGACATAGACCAAGCGTCAATAATAGACTCAGGCTACAAAGTATCCTCGCGTCGCAAATACATCAAAAAGCGTAAAAAGCCCACGGACGAGTGGCCGTTAAAACGTCGTCCGGGTCCCGGGCGCAAGAAATCCAGCATCAAGAGCGAGTTCCCTGACTCTACCGAGTCTGAAGAGTTACAAGCTCCACACATCCTGTACCACAACTACTCCACGGCGGTGTCCGACCTGCTGAACGGCAAGTCTCCCGAAGACGCGTCCAGAGACCTCGAGGCGCTGAAGAACCAGACGCTGGAGCAGCTGAAGAAGAGCCAGAGTCTAGGGAGTGGTGATCCGCTCGTGTCCAAGTTGCTGGAGAACGAGACGCACAAGCTGGGGCTGAAGAAACACCGCAAGCCCAAAGAGCACCGGCACCACAAGCACAAGTGCAAAAAGCACCACCAACATGGTGGACATAAGAAAAGTAAGTGTAGTCTTCCCTCGCGCCCAGCTCATTTGTAATTAGTGTAGGGATTGGAAAGTGAGTTGATTATTTGTGCAGGTAAACAACACACATCACACACACCTACAGAGCGGTTCTCAGACCTAGACGCGCCGGGCCCCGTTGTCCGCACAGGTGGCATTAAAACCATCAAACCTGTGGTTAAACCATCCGCGGACGCAGCCAAACCGCTCACCACATCCGAAACCATCACTTTACACTCCATTCTACAACCATCGCAAAGTACCACCATTGACATCAGCGCTAAAACTTTATTCGGGGGATTTTCAACGTCAGAACCGCCCAGCAATAAGAGTCTAATTGCGAACAGCACTTATATAAACGAATTCTTGAAATATGTTAAAACCAAAGAGCCAGTCATGCCTATAATGGCACCATATTTAAACGCTAAAAGTGAGGATGTATCTGTCAAAGTGGAAAATATCACCAGCACAGTTGAAATCGATGATACGCTCATACCAACTCACGTAGTTCAACTTGAAGACGTGAAATATGAACCCAAAGCAATAATTAAACCAGAAATCTTAAAACTAAAACCAATAGATCAACTGTTAGAAAGAAAATTCCAACTTCCATCTGATACAAGTATAACGCCTATCCAACCACAAAAAAATGAACAAAATTCAATAAGTTCAATTTTTCCACAAAAGAAATCCAGAAAATCCACTCCAAAAAATATACGAGACCTAAAAACTAAATACTGTACCGAAGGACGTTATAATAACATAATAGACACATCTAAAATACATTGTATTAATCAACAAACTGTAACAACCAAACAAAAAACACAACAACAAAACCATACACTTGAAGAAAACACCAAAAAATCAACTCTATCTCAAATTAAATCAAATTTAGCTCAGAAATTAAATGCTGAAATGAAATATAAACACAACACAACAACTCAATCAATATTAAAAAATCAATTGACTCACAAATCTGGAGCCAATAAATCAAGTTTGATCATAAATGGACAAAATGCACCAAAAATAAACAACATTGTACAAAATAAAACTTCTTCATCGACTTTGGAACAAATTTTACAACAACCTGTTCAAAAAACAACAAAAGTTTGTGTTTCACAAAATAAAACATCTTCAACAACTTTAGGACAAATTTTACAACAACCTCTTCAAAAAACAATAAAAGTAAACAATGTTTCTCAAAATAAAACATCCACAACATCTTTAGGACAAATTCTACAACAACCTGTACAGAATACAACAAAAGTAAATAGTGTTACACAAAATAAATCCAGTTCGACGACATCTTTAGGACAAAACACAACAAAGTACAACAATTTAGGACAAAATTTACAACAATCTTCAACTTCGGGACAAAATTCCGGTCAAAATAAATTAAAATACAACAGCTTTGGAAAAAATTTACAACAACCTGTACAAAATAAAGCAAATCCGACATCTGGACATAATTTACAACAAATTGCACAAAAGTTACAACAACTTGGACAAAATAAAACATCTACAACTGTAGGACAAAGTTTACAACAACCTACAACAGTGGGGAATAATTTGGGACAAAGTACAACAAACTACAACAATATTGGACAAAATTCACAACAAAGTACAACATTAGGACAAAATTCTCAAGAAAAAAACAGTCCACAAGGAGAAGTGATTGAAAATTTGATTTTACAACCGGTTCAAATGCTTCAAACTCAAAATACTACGCAGTGGGCAAACGTGAAGTATTATACGATAAACAGAGCAGAAATTCAGGGATTAAATCCTGAAAGATTTTTTCCAATGACGAGTCAACCGATTGAGTTGGCGAAAGACACAGAAAAAACGCGAAAACAAGAAGAAACACCGACACAAATCAACAAAAAGACCAAATTGATTGATTTCAAAACAACAATAAAAGATTTAACTCAAAAATTTGAAGATGAGTTAAAAGAATTCGAAAAAAGTCTCGGCGAGAAATTCCTCTACAAGATCGAACAAAGATCGTTTGAAATGAAGAAGAAATTCCTGTTAAGTCTCCTACGTGACATGAAAAAGCAAGATACGAAGGAAAACGACACGAAACAACTAATCCTCAAATCTAAAAACTCTAAAATACACGTGAAACTCGTCGACTGTGTGAAATACAAGCGGGAAATTCGCAAGAAGTATCCCAACTTGAAAATATCCACTTTAAGACCGTCGCGGAAAACTCGCAAAGTGAAACGCGTAAAGAAAGTGAGTAAAACTGGTGATTGTTTAGAGAGGGCGGTTCACGAACCGGCCACGGATCCGGCGGAGGTCGCGGTGGTGAAGGAGGAACCCGGCGAGCCCGTCGATGATAAGGTGAGTGCAACAAGTGTTGATGATTTCGTACTTTCTATTAATAGCAAACATTGTTGTTATCAGTTCATTCGCTTATTGTAACCATTCGTTACAATGCAACTATAATGAAGTGATGCGTGCCTTCGAGTTCTTATTTGAGACGTTTAATGGAGTTAATTTATAATTTTATCTTCCGATCAAAATTCATTTCTGAAAGTTTACATCGTACTGTTTTTTCAAATACAGGAATATTCGTATTAACCTTAACTACAATTTATTTTTTAGTAGCAAACCAAAGTAACGTTTTGATCTGAAGCAAATATCGGTTTTCGCCCATTTTTTTTTCTTTCGTCTGCAATTTTTCTATTTTTTACTCGGTGTTAAATCTTTTGCTTTTTCCCTATATTTTAAAAACAACAATAATATTTATTGTACTATATATTACATTATTTTTTATACAAGACGATAAAATAAATTTATTCTGCACTCATAAAGGTAACCGATCCGAAAAATATCGGTACCAAAACCAGTATAAATATAAAAATTAGACAACTGAAAATATGAACCATAAATTGTATTTATTTTTATAAAACTTTAACTTATACCTAGTTATATTTTAAAACACAATTTTCCTTTTTAGATCACAACTTAAAATTAAAGTGACTATACTTTTTACTTAATCAAACTAACAATTTTAAACCGAAATCAAAACAAACCGAAACCGTAACGACTTATTGGTTTATTTTAACCGAAACGAAAACCAACATAACATTACCGATAATCGAAACCGAATTTTTATTAATGTAAAATTTTTTCGGTTCGGGTCCCTAGTTTTTTAAATAAGATATTTTATGGTAGTGAATATGTAAATTGAGGGATAAGTTGGTATGGTTGTTGACAGAGTTGCATCGTGAAAGTTGCGGACAAAGTGTGGGCGCGTCACCGCAGCGGGCGCTACTACCTGGCCAGCGTGGCCCAAATCCTGCCGTACGAGACGTACAAGATCTACTTCCCGAGCGACACGAGCTACTCGGAGGACCTGCACCCCGCCGACGTGACGGTGAGTAGTTGTGTGTGGCGTGGCGCGGTAGTAAGTAGACAGTGAGTGACTTGGTGTTGCAGAGCCGGGACTGTCTGAGAGACGGCCCGCCCACACAAGGGACGGTCGTGTTGTGCCGCTGGGTGGACGGCGTCGTCTACAAAGGCGTGTATTGCGGGAATCTACACCGGACTTACTATACAGTAAGTTGGAGTTACATACAAACGGTATATAGAATTGCTGAAACATTTCCCCTCCCCTGTGTAGGTATTATTCGAAGACGGTTCATCTTTACGTTTGGAGCGGCACTTGATCTACCTCCCGCACGAGCCGATGCCGCGCAAAGTGCAGCAGAAATGCGTAAGTAACGTGCCACGTCCGTCGTACGTAATAACCTCCTCATGTCATGTCTAACTCATGTGTGTGTGTGTGTGGCACAGTCGTCATCCTCCGACATGCGCAACCGGGGCCACTTGTACCCCCGAGAGCCGCTGCCCCACAAGCGCGAGGCGAAGCCCAACCGCAAGTGGCTCTAGCAACTGTCCCAAGCCCAATCGCATTCGATCCTTATTTGACTGATTACTTTTATTTGTACCTCATTTGTAAATACGTATAGGCGTCACTATTCAATAAATTGTTTCAATATTATTCTCTGTGTGTGTTGTTTCCCCTACCACCTATTTATGTACAGATGTATACCGAAACCCGATGGTGGAGAAATGTCCGCAAGTGATGTATCACTTGCCGGTTAAAGAAAGGTAGGTATTATACTTGAGAATTGTCTTTATTTTCAATAGTTACAAGTATTAGAATGTTTAAATTACAAAACCATTTCTTAACTTAGCTTTTAAATCGGTTTTATGAAGTTAACAAAGTGCATATGTTTTATATACGAACGAAATAAAAAATAATAGTAACAAAAATTTCATTTTTAAAGCATGTTTTTATTTAATATTAGCAATATGAACGAAACATTAATTTGAAATGGTCTAAAACAACTGTCTTAATTTAATTTAGAATAGTCTGAAACTGTTTTAATCTTTAATAAAAGAGTATTTGTTACTGTGCTGACATTGTTTCTCAAATAGTTCGTAATAATATAAAAAAAAAAACATTTGTTAATTTGTTTAATCCTCATTTTGTACAATATCTTCACACATTATGCTGAAAATAAATAAATAATAAACAAACAACACTAGTAAGCTTTTGTAACTTTTAAAACTTGTAATATACATGTGACAGCTGAAATGTATGGTTACGTATTGACTTATGATGATGACCAACATTATTTCTCAAAAAGGTCCTAACAATATAAAATTGTTATTTTAAAATATGTTTGTTAATTTGTTTAAAAATACTGTTAGATAATATAATTGTAAGATAAGAGAATGCAATAAGAGAAATAATTTTCTATTACAAAATAATGCATATTTATATTAAAAGTATGATATGAAATGATTAACAGTATATTTTTGTGGACTTAAAAAAAAAAAAAAAAAAAAAAAAAAAAAAAAAAAAATCACGGTTTCACATATGTGTGTGTGTGTTCTATGTTTGTGGGTAATATAATGATATATGTTACTTTCTACTTCCTGTCTGTTATAACTTAAGTACCATTATTTTATTTTTAATATGTATGAATGTATGTATGTATGTATGTATGTATGTATGTGTGTGTATATGTGTGTTCTACATATTCGTGTGTTATATTATGATACAAATAAATAATACTGACTACATAATAACGATATTTATAACTTTGGGATGTAACCTAACCTGACCTGATCTAACCTAACCTGACCTAATCTAACTTAACCTGACCTAACTTAACCTGACCTAACCTAACCTAACCTAACCTCCCCTAACCTAACCTAACCTAACCTAACCTGACCTAACCTAACCTAACCTAACCTAACCTCCCCTAACCTAACCTAACCTGACCTAACCTAACCTGACCTAACTTAACCTAACGTAACCTAACTTGGGTTAGTGTCTCCCCAAAAATTTAGGTTAGAGTCCCCTTTTAATTTAGGTTAGCGCCTCCTATCAAGAGCTGTCAAAATCTGTCAAATCCGGCCACATCCGGCCAAAAACCTTACCTAATTTAGGTTAGTTTCTTCCTCAAAATCTGTCAAACTCTATCAAATAAAGCCAATTCCGGTCAAAGGCATAACTTAATCTAACTCAGGTTTGTGCCTCCTCCCAATTTAGGTAAGTATAGTCGCCGCCAGCCCATATAGAAGTGACGTCACTTGGAACATTTTTATCATGCACATTCAAAGTATTATTTGTCTTTGTCTTACTCATCACAGTCGTTATAAGTCCATGACTTGAAGTTTGTCTAAGGGGCAGGGCTTATTTGTTTTTAAGGTTGTCCACTTCTTTTAATTAATAACAACAATATTTACACCTAAAATATACTACATGTCCTGTTAATTTTAATTTTTGTTGGTTAGGCGAAAAATAAACTATAATTTGACAGCTTTTCAATGAAGTTTTGCGCCTTAAAAAAGCTGTCAAATTTTAAGGGGTTTTCAAAAATTGACAGTTTTCTATTAGAGCTAGAAACTGTCAAATGGGTGAAAAATAAACTATAATTTGACAGCTTCTCAATGAAGTTTTGCGCCTTAAAAAAGCTGTCAAATTTTAAGGGGTTTTCAAAAATTGACAGTTTTCTATTAGAGCTAGAAACTGTCAAATGGGTGAAAAATAAACTATAATTTGACAGCTTTTCAATGAAGTTTTGCGCCTTAAAAAAGCTGTCAAATTTTAAGGAGTTTTCAAAAATTGACAGTTTTCTACTACAACTAGAAACTGTCAAACGAGTGAAAAATAAACTATAATTTGACAGCTTTTCAATGAAGTTTTGCGCCTTAAAAAAGCTGTCAAATTTTATGGGGTTTTCAAAAATTGACAGTTTTCTATTAGAGCTAGAAACTGTCAAATGGGTGAAAAATAAACTATAATTTGACAGCTTTTCAATGAAGTTTTGCGCCTTAAAAAAGCTGTCAAATTTTAAGGAGTTTTCAAAAATTGACAGTTTTCTACTACAGCTAGAAACTGTCAAACGAATGAAAAATAAACTATAATTTAACAGCTTTTCAATGAAGTTTTGCGCCTTAAAAAAGCTGTCAAATTTTATGGGGTTTTCAAAAATTGACAGTTTTCTACTACAGCTAGAAACTGTCAAATGGGTGAAAAATAAACTATAATTTGACAGCTTTTCAATGAAGTTTTGCGCCTTAAAAAAGCTGTCAAATTTTAAGGGGTTTTCAAAAATTGACAGTTTTCTATTAGAGCTAGAAACTGTCAAATGGGTGAAAAATAAACTATAATTTGACAGCTTTTCAATGAAGTTTTGCGCCTTAAAAAAGCTGTCAAATTTTAAGGAGTTTTCAAAAATTGACAGTTTTCTACTACAGCTAGAAACTGTCAAACGGGTGAAAAATAAAGTATAATTTGACAGCTTTTCAATAAAGTTTTGCGTCTTAAAAAAGCTGTCAAATTTTAAGGGGTTTTCAAAAATTGACAGTTTTCCACTAGAGCTAGAAACTGTCAAACGGATGAAAAATAAACTACGATTTGACAGCTTTTCAATGAAGTTTTGCGCCCTAAAAAAACTGTCAAATTTTAAAAAAAAAATTTAAAAAAAACCCTAATACACTCTACACAATGTCTATGGTTTGTATGTAGTCTAATCTAGTGTAGGTAATGTCTATGGTTTCAGTAGTTCAATGAATGGTCGTAAGATGGCGTTCATAATTAAAAAATATATTAATATCTCGTAATTCTAATTAGTTAGCAATAAATAACTTTTAAATATATGTATTATTTACAAATAATATTTAATGAGCTGTAATAAAAAAGCTAATTTTGATAAATTTAGTTGGTAAAGTAACAAAAAAAGTCCATTAGATAAGTATTAATTTTACTAGACACGTAGATTGAAATTCTAATAACAAAATTTTCTTTTTACCATAAACAATCACGGTGAAAATGCTTAATTCCTGTTTCTGGACCATAAATAATAATAAATAAATGGATAACAACAAAGGAAATGTTGTAAAAAGAGAGAAAATTAACAAAAACAGGTAATGACTTATAGGTTATTTTTAGTATATTGTTAATAAATCATGTTGAAATACATTCATCTAACTTTAAACATTTGTTTATTATATTGTTTATACAGGTATTTGTAATTTATTTTTTATTATAATAAAGGATTTTCAAAGTTCAATAAAGAAAAACACAAACACATTATATTTGTTGCAAGTATTGTGTATAACTCTTTATTTATAATAATATAGTACACACATTGTATGTTTATACATATTTAGTAAGGATTATAGTCAATTTTATATGTGGTTCTTCAGGTAATTATGAATCCTTTCGCATGTATAGCTAACTCCAGAATTCTATCTGTAATATAAATAACACGACTAGTATGTCCAATTATTGCTAAATTATCTTTCACATACATATCTTTTATTGGTATAAACAGATTACTTGTAAAATCATTATCTCGTAACTTGTCATTGTATCAGTCTCTAAGTAACAACATTTCATAGCAACAATCACATTAATTGTTGTCTCGAATTACATTTAATCCTATTGTATGCCTATCCTCGGTGTTTTCCTGCTTTATTTATCGTTTTTAAGAACCACGGAAACGTGAACTAACCTAAATATTATAATGTTGTTTAATAACTTATTCATATTCTGGATTGTGCCTTCATAATTATTTCTAAGCCTAAAAATAGCTACAACTTTTCAAACTACCTGAAAATAAAAACAAAATAGGTTATGTTATAAAATCAGATGTATTCATAATTAGGAATCACGCATTTTTGCAGTAATATCCCTCGGTTGCAGTTTAGACATAATTAAAAAAAGGTTTCAAACACTAATTATATATTTAAAGTGTAAAATTTAATAAATTTATTATTATATTGTGTTGATGTTTCTACGGTTTTCTGCGCCACCTACACTATCGATTGGAACTAAATATTTGTGTGGTTGATTCAAAAAATTGTAGAAAATCTAAATAATTATGAGGTTTGTAACTACGCAAATTTAATCTCAATTTTATTATTGCTTGAGTAATTAAATAATGACAAGCAGTAGAATGTTGGTGAAATTTGTTATGGTACGTTTGTTAATATTGTAATAAAGGAATTTTAGGTGAATAAAAAACACAAACAAACACTTTATTTCTAATAATATAGTATACACATTGATTACATGTTTATATATAGTATTTATTTAACAATATAGTGAATTTTATATTCTGTCCTCCATGTGCTTGCTTGTAGTTTCTTCTGCATGTATCTATAACATAAATAACACTATTAGCATGTCCATCTATTGCTAAATTATCTTCTCACACACATCTTTTATTGGTATAAACAAACTAGTTGTAAAATCACCATCACAAAACTTGTCATTGTGTCAGTCTCTAAGTAACAACATTTCATAGCAACAATCACATTAATTGTTGTCTCGAATTATATTTAATCCTATTGTATGTCTATCCTCGGTGTTTTCCTGCTTTATTTATCGTTTTTAACAACTACGAATACGTGAAGTGGAATTAACCTAAAAATTATAATGTTGTTTATTCATTTATTGTTGAATGACATAGATACACATTTACACAAAATACTTGGAATAATACGTAGTTTATTGTTACAACATTAAAAATCGTGATAATTAGTTAATAACAATACAAATATAATAATTAAACGATATGATGCCTAGTAAACGCGAGAAACCGCCATGAGTGACGCGCCCAGGCGTGGGTATCGGCAAAAATGTCAACTATCTAAATTGATTTTTATTATTATTATTATTATTGCTGCTTATTTAAGACAGTCATTATTTATATATTGCAAAACATATAATATAAATAATTATCTAAAGTCTATTCATTTTCACATGATTATTGTACAACATGCAGTTGGCAACACTAGTCACTAGAGATAACCTCCAACAAAAGTTTATTAATAATAATTAGTGCCTGGCAGATGTGTAATTGTTATTAAAAGCACAAGTGAATGTATTAAAAATTCTAGGCATTGACAACACTATTTACAAGCTGTCTACAAGTAAGAACACAACGCTTTTAACGAATGACAGCGCAACAAACATGGCGGCGGTTCTGTGATGTCATTCTGGAATATGCCTCTGTTTTTATATGTTTGTTTTGTTATGACAAATATTTAAGACAGGTCATTATTTATATATTGTAATACATAGTCTAAAATATCAATTAAACAATAATATAAATAATTATCCAAAGTTTATTTATTTTTTAAGATTTTTGTACAAAACAGTTGGAAACGTTGAGCACTTGTTTCGTAGTGTTTTTGATTTTTTCGCATAATTCAAAAACGATTAGCCGTTCAATGTTGAAATATTGTATTTGTGACTGCTATAACATCTAGTTGTTCACCTCCATTTTTTATTGCAATCGGCAGTGCCAAAAGGGCACTTTGGTCTTAGTGTGTTTTTCATTTTTTTGCATAATTCAAAAACGATTAGCCGAACAATGTTGAAATTTTGTATTTGGGACTGCTATAACATCTAGTTGTTCACCTCCATTTTTTATTGCAATCGGTAGTGCAAAAAGGGCACTTTGCTCGTAGTGTGTTTTCCATTTTTTCGCATTATTCAGAAACGATTAGCCGTACAATGTTGAAATTTTGTATTTGGGACTGCTATAACATCTAGTTGTTCACCTCCATTTTTTATTGCAATCGGTAGTGCAAAAAGGGCACTTTGCTCGTAGTGTGTTTTCCATTTTTTCGCATTATTCAGAAACGATTAGCCGTACAATGTTGAAATTTTGTATTTGGGACTGCTATAACATCTAGTTGTTCACCTCCATTTTTTATTGCAATCGGTAGTGCAAAAAGGGCACTTTGCTCGTAGTGTGTTTTCCATTTTTTCGCATTATTCAGAAACGATTAGCCGTACAATGTTGAAATTTTGTATTTGGGACTGCTATAACATCTAGTTGTTCACCTCCATTTTTTATTGCAATCGGCAGTGCCAAAAGGGCACTTTGGTCTTAGTGTGTTTTTCATTTTTTTGCATAATTCAAAAACGATTAGACGTACAATGTTGAAATTTTGTATTTGGGACTGCTATAACATCTAGTTGTTCACCACCATTTTTTTATTGCAATTGGCAGTGCAAAAAGAGCACTTTGCTCGTAGTGTGTTTTCCATTTTTTCGCATTATTCAGAAACGATTAGCCGTACAATGTTGAAATTTTGTATTTGGGACTGCTATAACATCTAGTTGTTCACCTCCATTTTTTATTGCAATCGGTAGTGCAAAAAGGGCACTTTGCTCGTAGTGTGTTTTCCATTTTTTCGCATTATTCAGAAACGATTAGCCGTACAATGTTGAAATTTTGTATTTGTGACTACTATAACATCTAGTTGTTCACCTCCATTTTTTATTGCAATCGGTAGTGCAAAAAGGGCACTTTGCTCGTAGTGTGTTTTCCATTTTTTCGCATTATTCAGAAACGATTAGCCGTACAATGTTGAAATTTTGTATTTGGGACTGCTATAACATCTAGTTGTTCACCTCCATTTTTTATTGCAATCGGCAGTGCCAAAAGGGCACTTTGGTCTTAGTGTGTTTTTCATTTTTTTGCATAATTCAAAAACGATTAGACGTACAATGTTGAAATTTTGTATTTGGGACTGCTATAACATCTAGTTGTTCACCTCCATTTTTTTATTGCAATTGGCAGTGCAAAAAGAGCACTTTGCTCGTAGTGTGTTTTTTTTTCATAGCAACTTTCACGTTAATTGTTGTCTCGAATTACATTTAATCCTATTGTATTATTGCATGTCTAGCCTTGATGTTTTCTTGAGTTATTTATCGTTTTACAACTACGAAAACGTGATCTGGAACTAACCTAAAAATTATAATGTTGTTTATTCACTTATTGTTGTATGGCATACACTGACATTTACACAAAATACTTGAAATAATACGTAGTTTATTGTTACAACATTAAAAATCCTCGTAATTAGTTAATAACAATACAAATATGATAATTAAACAATGTCACACCTTGTAAGCGCGGGAAACGGCCATTGAGTGGTTTATTTATTTTTATAGGATTTTTGTTGGTAACGCTGAGCACTTGTTTGTTATGAAAAATCACTAATATTGACAATAATTAGTGCCTGGCAGATGAACAATTGTTATTAAAGGCACATCATGGGAATGTACAACAAATTCTAGGCGTTGCCATGGCAACACTATTTACAAGATTCATCCGCATGGCGGCGCTGACTGCAAGTCTTTTTATTTCGTGCTAATAATAATATATGTGTATATGTGCAAATAATAAACAAATGCCCGATATTATGTACTGTAGTAAATATTTGTGCCTTCAATAGAGTGTTATACAATTGTGGTTCGCCTTCTGTTGTAGTAACGCATACAAATAAACCGCTCTCACAATTGTAGGTTACGATAAATATATAACCAGCAAGTGTATATACCTACATATATAGAATGTTTAGATTGTACCAATTTACCAGAATTATCAATAATTGCTAATGTAGTGTCAGTGGTCGGTTCAGAAAATAATTATTCCCCAACTTTGGAGTTTTTTTGCATAGTGGCTCTGTTCATCCAATCCGTGACTTAGCTATCAAATATTCATTTGTATTTACTTTTACAGAAAAGGTAGTTTACTTGGATATCATATCACATGTATGTTTCATACAATTTCATTCATGTAATTAATACCTAATATATTTTTTCCTAGTTGCATTTATTCAATATTTAATGTAGATTCCAAATTTTTAGGTCTCAGTACGATATCTATATTCGTTGAAAAGTTATATAAAAAAAAACTTAAAACGAAGTCAACAGAAAGTTGATATTGAAAAAGTAGGTTAAAAATTGATAAAACTTGCCTCGTTAGGAGACTATTTTAATGGTGTTTTGTTATTTGCGAAAAATGCATAGATCACTAGATATAGGGGAAAATGTAAATTTAGCGATTTTTTTATTTTTTGCTTATAACTTTGTTATATGAAATAATACGAGATTCAGGTTTGCACTTTATCGAAAATATTTTAAAGCTAAGTTTAGGATCATCATCAAAACGACACGAAATTATATATAATTTAAAAATAACATAAAAAGTTAAAATATAAAATCATTTTCATCTGTACAACATGCGTCAAGGACACGTTCTGATTTAGAATAATTATAATTTATATATAAGCTGATCAAACGTTTTCTTTCTAAATAAAAATTATTTAAAATAATTTCACATTGCTTCAATATTCCAAAGCCACAGATTTATTTAGAAAATACACATTTTCTAAGGTTATGTATAAATTGTTTACGCGTTCCTGTACGAAACGACGTACCCAGCGCGTTTGTCATATATCCGTCTCACTCAGATCTAGAAACGTATGTTCTCAGCTGGTTCAATTTATTAAAACTTTAAGATTTTTTTTCCCTCGTGTTAGAAACTTTTCAACAAAAATAAAAAATACCGGTTTAATATTTTTACGTACAGATTGAAATATTAAAAATTGAAAAAAAACTTGGAATACCCCATTCTGTAGTAAAGGCAGTTTCAGATAATGGAATAATATTAAGTAATTGGTGTGTGTACAAAACAGTGAAATGCCGACATTTTTATGTTTTCTAGATGTATAACAATATCTGTGTAAGTATTTTTTCGATAAATTGCAAATTCTAAACTATGGTTATTATGTGTTATGGATATATCTAAGAAATTTAAAGTTTTATTTGTTTCATATTCTACCGTAAACTGTATATTATTATTTAAACTATTAAGAAATTTTAAGAATAAATCTAGATGTCTGTCCGTACCTGTCCAAATACAAAAAATATCGTCCACGTATCTATACCAACAAAAAATAAGTTTAATTAAATGATTGTTATTTTTAAATAAGGAATTTTCAAATTCATCCATAAAAATGTCAGCCAAAAGAAGAGGTAAAGGTGAACCCATAGGAAGTCTGTTATTCTGTTTATAAAATTTATTATCCTTATATATGTATATTTTCGTTTGTTCAATAAAGTATTTTTACTGTGAATGTGTTGTTTTATTGTTGGTGTGTTTACTGTTGTATCAATCTTATAATAAATATCACTGATTAAAGAAAAATAATTTATTTAATTATTTATTATACACAAGCATTACAACAATAAATTATTTCAAATAAATTTAATCTCATTTTTTTATTTTATTTTTATTCGTTTCGATCAAGTGTACTTTGAAAACAAAATCTAAAATCTTTTGTTTTTTTTTATAAAATTTTTATTAATCAATATTAATTTTAATATTTGTTTGCGACAATAGATTTCCATTTTTTTCCAAAGCACAGGCTTGTTTGTGTGAGTGTGCGAATGAATTTAAAGGACTCATCGTTTACAATCGGAAAGTTTCGTCACATCTTCGTGCCTCGAGTTTATCAATCAATAATAATAATTTTTAGTTTAATAAAAAAATACAAACATATCATATTTGTTGCATGTATTGTATAACTCTCTCCACATATTCGTATTTACAATTTTATGCACACATACCACTAAAAACTGCAAGCACAGAAATAACTTTTTCATGACTTGTCCAAAACTGACTGTGTATAGGAGATGGCAGCACCAATCAATGTCATGTATCGGACAGGTGGAAAACCGTATAGAACGCGCAACGCGGGAACCAGCCATTACTGTGGCAGACATTGTATTTGTCATTTTATATGTAGCTGCTACTACAAGCTTGTCTTTGTTTAATTTGTATTACTAATTTTAAATAAACATAAGTGAAACATATAGGCCAAATCTGTAAGACTTCCAGATCTGTAAATCTGTAAATAATGAACAAAATCGCAACGAAAGTAGCCACTCTTATGTATAATTTTATATTAATCAACAAAAATAGATGTGTTTTTGTCAAGTTTTTTACAGGTTTACAGATCTGTAAGATTTACAGATTTGTTCAGAATTGGCCTATTAACCTGTTTGGTGAAGATGTTCAAATTTAAAAAAGATGAAGATAAGGATTTTGACGTAAGTAATTAACAAGTTTACTGATTACTGTAACATTTAGATTGTAGCGTTAACATTGAATTTGGAGAATTGTAGGAGAAAATATAAGATTGGTTTATAGTTCGTTAAAAGAGACGGGAATGTATTGTGATTTGTTTGTTATACAGTTTTAGACTATTCTAAAGTAAGTTAAGACAGTTGAGAAATTGTTAAAATAGTTTGGGATTAAGTTAAAACAGTTAAAAGAAAATTAAATCAATTTGAAGTTTGGGAAGTGTTTCAAATTATTTTAGACTGTTTAGAATTAAATTCAGACAGTTGTACAACATTTAAAACAGTTTTAGACGATGCTAAATTAAGTTAAGACAGTTGGAAAGGCATTAAAGCAGTGTTTGAAATTATTTCAGAGTATTTGGAGTTCAATTTAGATAATTGTACAATGTTTAAAATAGTTTCAAAGTATTAAAAATGAAGAAATTTAAATCATATTTATTGGAATTATTTCAGACTGTTCAAAATTAAATTTAGACAGTTGTAGAAAGATTAAAACAGTTTCAGACTATTCAAAATTAAATTAAGACAATTGAGAATGGCTTAAAACAGTTTGGGATTAAGTTAAGACAGTTGGAAAAAGTTTAAATCAATTTGAAGTTTAGGAAGTGTTTGAAATTATTTCAGACTATTCAGAATTAAATTTAGACAGTTGTGCAATATTTAAAACAATTTCAGATTAATCTAAATTATGTTAAGACAGTTTGGAGGATTTTAAAACAGTTTGGGTTTAAAAAAAAGGTAGTTGTAAGAAGTTCAGATCAGTTTGAAGTTTGGAAGTGTTTGAAATTATTTCAGGCTGTTTAGAATTAAATTCAAACAGTTATACAAAATTTAAAACAGTTTCAGACTATTCTAAATTAAATTAAGACAGTTGAAGAGTCATTAAAATAGTTTGGAATAAATTAAAATTAATTTAAAGTTTGGGAATTGTTTGAAATTATTGCAGACTGTTTGAAGTTGAATTTAGACAGTTGTACAATGTTTAAAACAGTTTAAGCCTATTTTAAATTAAGTTAAAACAGTTTGGAAGACTTTAAAACAGTTTTGATTTACGTGAAGATAATAGGAAGAAATTGAAATGAATTTGAAGTTTAGGAAGTTTTAGACTATTATAAAACAGTTTGAGATGAAGCTAAGTAATTTGAAATGAGTTTAATAGTCATTGGGTGTTGGGCAGGCTTCAACCACGGCTTCAACTGCGCGGAGAGCACGAACTTCGCGGCGCCGCGCTGGGTGGAGTACGGCAAGCGGGCGTCGCACTGCACGTGCAGCAAGGACATGGTGAAGATCTCCATGGACACGTTCGTGAAGCGCTTCCAGCCGGAGCGCTACGAGCGCTGGCTGCTGGGGCAGGACGTGGGGCCGCACCCCGAGGAGCCGGGCCGCCAGAGCGCCGCCCCCGGGCCCACGCACCAGGACATCCTGTGCAACAAGAACAACGCCGAGCTGCCCGACGGCTTCTGGCAGAAGCGCCAGCCCGTGCACAGCAAGAAGGGCCGCTGTATGTCGCTGCAACAGTAAGTGCCAATGCTTTCAAACACAGTTGGGAAGGATTTAAAACTGTTTGGGATGAAGTTGAAACAGTTGGCAGAAGTTGAAATGAATTTGAAGTGTTTGAATTTGCAGTTGTGAATGTTTGTGTGTGTGTGCAGTGACGTGTTCGCGTCGTTCCCGCCGCAGCTGCAGCTGGAGCTGATCGAGGAGGACCTGGAGGCGCAGGCCGAGGCCACCGCCAACATCTCTCCCGACGAGGAGCAGCTCGAGGTGCTGGAGGACATCTGGCTCAAGGCCGGCGAGATCGGTGAGTGTTCACAACTCCATTTCTTATGTTAACCTTATAGGGTGGGATACAAAAAGAAAATTCTCAATCGGTTCCAACACTAGTCAAGTACATTCTAAGCAGTTCAGAATTCCTTTCAATTATTATTATTATTATTATTACGAGGACTGTTTGGTGAATAGTTTAACTGTTGAATAAAATATTTATTCATCGATGGTGAAACCGGGCATTAGAATGTTTTATTATTATTCATTGCATATCTTGAATATATACTCGTAAAATCTACTTAGCAAATTAATATTATATATACATAGCAATTTAATTTATTTACTTTGAAAAACACTATAAATTACTTAGCAAATATGTAATACAAAGCCATTTTAAATCGGTTGTAATAAAGTTTTTAGTTCTTACAAGTATTTTTATTCCATAACAATATCTTGTGTCTTGTCTGTATACGAAACCAAACAATTAAAACAACAAGATATGTTCTTCTAACAGATGAAGAAACATGACTCGTGACACAGATTTGTTTATAGTACACTGTTTGTATTTGTTTATTTCAGACATAGACCAAGCGTCAATAATAGACTCAGGCTACAAAGTATCCTCGCGTCGCAAATACATCAAAAAGCGTAAAAAGCCCACGGACGAGTGGCCGTTAAAACGTCGTCCGGGTCCCGGGCGCAAGAAATCCAGCATCAAGAGCGAGTTCCCTGACTCTACCGAGTCTGAAGAGTTACAAGCTCCACACATCCTGTACCACAACTACTCCACGGCGGTGTCCGACCTGCTGAACGGCAAGTCTCCCGAAGACGCGTCCAGAGACCTCGAGGCGCTGAAGAACCAGACGCTGGAGCAGCTGAAGAAGAGCCAGAGTCTAGGGAGTGGTGATCCGCTCGTGTCCAAGTTGCTGGAGAACGAGACGCACAAGCTGGGGCTGAAGAAACACCGCAAGCCCAAAGAGCACCGGCACCACAAGCACAAGTGCAAAAAGCACCACCAACATGGTGGACATAAGAAAAGTAAGTGTAGTCTTCCCTCGCGCCCAGCTCATTTGTAATTAGTGTAGGGATTGGAAAGTGAGTTGATTATTTGTGCAGGTAAACAACACACATCACACACACCTACAGAGCGGTTCTCAGACCTAGACGCGCCGGGCCCCGTTGTCCGCACAGGTGGCATTAAAACCATCAAACCTGTGGTTAAACCATCCGCGGACGCAGCCAAACCGCTCACCACATCCGAAACCATCACTTTACACTCCATTCTACAACCATCGCAAAGTACCACCATTGACATCAGCGCTAAAACTTTATTCGGGGGATTTTCAACGTCAGAACCGCCCAGCAATAAGAGTCTAATTGCGAACAGCACTTATATAAACGAATTCTTGAAATATGTT